>JANIJG010007248.1:0-55150 GCA_024611175.1 Megaceryle torquata
TTGGTGACTACATCTGCCAGTTCACTCAGAACTCTGGGATGCATCTCGTCAGGTCCCATAGACTTATGTATGTTCAGTTTTGTCAAGAGGTCATGATCTTGATTTTCATACACAGTGGGGGTAACTTCACCACCTTGATTCCTGACTTGTGTTTTTTTGACTTAGGAGGTGTTGGGAGAGATGTTGCCAGTAAAGACTGAGAAAAAAAAAAGTCATTGAGAACCTCAGCCTTCTCTTCATCTGTTGTCACTAGCTCCCTGTTCTTGTTCTTCAGGGAGGGTATTTTTTTTTCACCTTCCTGTGGAGATGGCAGCATCTCTGTATTCTTCCCAATATACCCATCCCTGTTTCCAGTGTCTGTGCAGCTCGCTCTTACTTTTTAGCTTGACCAAGAGGTCGTGACTCAGCCATGCTGGTCTCTTCCCTTTCCTGCTTGATTTCTTACACTTAGGGATCGAGAGCTCTTGTGTTCCATGGAAAGTGTCTTTAAAGATCTGCCAGCTTTGCTCTGCTGCCTTTTCTCTTAGGACCATTTTCCAGTGTGTCCTGTTAATCAACTCCTTGAAGAGCTGGAAGTTTGCCTTTCTGAAATTCAGAGTCCTGACTATGCTCCTTGACTGATTTGTGACCTTTAATAGGGTAAATTCCACCAGCGCATGGTCACCGCTGCCCAGGCTGCCTCCAGTCTTGAGATCCTTGACCAGCTCACCCGCATTGGTGACCAGTAGATCCAGTATTGCATTCCCTTGGGTAGGGCTGTCTATTTCTTGCCCCAGGAGGTTATCATCAAGGCACTCTAGGAGCCTCCTTGACTGCCTACTGCTGGCTGTGTTACTTTTCCAGCAACTGTCAGGGTGATTGAAGTCCCCCAGCAGGACAAGAGCCTGTGAGGGCGATACCTCCTGCAGTTGGAGTAGGAACACTTCGTCAATAGTTTCCCCTTGATCAGGAGGCCTATAGTAGGCTCTGACCACAAGGTTCCCCTTGTTCCCTTGGTCCCTAATTCCTACCCCACAGGCTTTCAACTTGCTTGTGGCTATCCTTTAGGGAGATTTCTTCACAATCAATCTGTTTCTTAACACGGAGGACAATGCTTTCACCATTCCTTCCTATCCTGTCCCTTCTGAACAGCTCGTAGCCATTGACAGCCACACTCCAGTTGTAGGATTCATCCCACCAGGTTTCAGTAATGGCCACTCTGCCGTAGCCTTCCAGCAGCATCGTAGCTTCTAACTCTTCCTGTTTGTTGCCCATGCTACATGCGTTCATGTAGAGCCAGAGCCTGGCCCTGGCTGCCGAGCCTCCTTATCTGGAGAGAATCCAAACCTTCCTGGACAAGGTGAACCTGGGTCCCCTGCTCTGGGTGACCCTGCTGGAGCAGGGCAGTTGGATGACATGTTCTCCAGAGGTCCCTTATGAACCCTACCATTCTGTGACTGTGATTATTTCCCCTCAAAGTAGAAGCAGTTCTAGCTTTCTACCACTAACAGATTAAAACAGCCATGAAACGATGGCTTAACTCCACAGGTGAGATTTTGCTGCTGCCAAAAGAAATGGTCCCCAGCCCACCACTTAACACCTGAATTCATAATGCAGCATGCTGAGGCAAGAACAGATCCAACAAAAGAGGGCATTGGGGGCTTGAGGATGGGAAAGTGAGGAAAAGACGACACCAGACTTGTGCAAGATAAATCCATAGGTTTCTAAAAAGAGGGGAGGGTAAATATAAAAATCTGTATTTAAAACTAGACCTCTTCTCTGAAACAAAACCACCACCAAAAATTCACAAGTCAAAAAGTTTATGGCACTTCATGAAGAAAGTCACATTTGCTCCAATTGCAGATGCAGGCTTTGCACCTGATAAATAGCTTGTCTGCAGAACAGCCATTTAAAATATGTAACAATTAAAGATGAGTCAAAGGAAGCAAGTTTTTAACATTTTCAAAAGGAGTTCTAGTCTAGTAAAACTGAAATCACAAGTTTCTCTTAATTTCTCATTCTTCAATATCACTGCAGATTATAACAGCAAAACACACCAAAACCAAGTAAAATAATAACAACAAAGATACCCCACAGCATTGGCCCACCCATATCTAGTACCAACAACTCAACTGTGACAACCTGGCGTTCATCATCCAAGCTTGCAGAGAATTGCACGTACACAATTAGTGGCGGCAGCTCAGGCTTGCCACAGATTTGTTGTCTCTAACAGTTAAAAAGAAAACACCAAGCTGTAGTCGTACTGCAATGCAGCTTCAGAGACATTACAAGCAACAAGAAGCTGTCAGAACTGACCTACATGGAAAATCTGAATGCACAAGCTCTCTGTGAAATAACTGGGTTAAGGGATTCAACTGGAAATGATAGAACCTGCAGAGCTCCAGGACAACAAATCTACAGTTAAACCTTGTAACTGGCATATACCTTGAATTTTCACAGGTTTTGACAACTCCAAAGTAAAGCCTTCACAAGAGAAGAAACCATATCCCTTCAATATGAAAGAAAGAGGAACAAAAAAAATTGTTTAAGATTCTAAAGGAAGATGCTTTCTTGAAGGCTGTGAAAGCACACACATGAGACCACCACTTGTTCTCAAAGAATTATGCACCTAGAGAAAGCTGCAGAGCTGAACTTACTCTCTGGAGAGACAGACAGTGACAAGTATAAATGATTAAATTCCTCAACTATATGATTTAAAAAAATAAATAGAGAGAAAGATGATAGAAGCATGAAATTTGTCTTCTATGTATCACTCCTGACAACTGTACAGCATTTCCAGTACATATTTTCCAACATTTGCTGACTCAAGAATTAAAAGTATATTAATCAACAGATCACATATTAGTCAGTCACAGAAGGATCTCTCCTTACTCAGGCAGAAATAAAGCCCACACAGGTACCTACACGCTGAGGAGAAAATTACAAGAGTGATTTGGTTTGCTTAATCTTTAAGACTAAAATGCTTGGTACAGATACAGGGTCAACACTTAAAGACAGTATAGTTTGCATTACTCGTATTCTATATCAAGACGAGAAGCATTAGAGATCAACTTGAGCAAAAGGAGAGGAAGTAGGGTTGGACCTTTAGAGGTCCCTTCCAATACAAGGCATTCTGATTCTATTCTGTAAGTTGAAGCACATTAGGCAGTATGTTACTTAGAAAACACACCCAATTTATACACATAAGGCATGAATATCACAGAAAAATTCAAAAGTAAAAAAAAAAAATTATTTTTATTTACATGGCAACTAGTTAGCCTCTACAGAACTCTACAAAGACGTACTCAACACTTTATCAGCTCTTCTTTTGAAAGTTTATGCATGAACACAATAAAAATTACTAGAAAGATGTGTTGACTGTTCTCAAAAATACCCCAGGTGGGACATCCTTCTATTAAGCCAATCCACAAAAATCTGTCAAAGGACTCAACTCAGAAGATTTCTAGTACTAGTCAAAATTTCTTTCAATACTTTATACCTTGTTTCTCCCCTTTATGTCTTTGGAAGCACTTGGTATTACAGGCAGCATGAGGGAAGCTTTGTTAGGGATAAGACAGTTAAGTGGCACAAGTGGCAAAAGAAAGATACAGAGATCTCACCAGAATTCTACAGATTTCTTGGGGCAATAAGGAATGAAAAGTGAGGGCAATGCCATTTGCAAGAGAGGACAATTTCAGTATTTGGTCTGGTGTTGATCAAGCAAGGAGCAAAAAAGCTGGCAGAGACTTGCTCTGCTGGATTTGCTGCTGCCACTCCTATGTGCCCTTGGCAAAACAGACAAATTTGAACTCTCAGTTCCTTGGGGAAGTTAAGTGCTTTTGTTTCCATAAGACAGTTTGCACTGTCGTTGTAAAAATGGGTATTTTATCTCTTACAAAGGCTGAAATAAGCTTGTGTGTTGTCAAGACTACATTCTAATACAGTGAGAACTGGTTTGCTTAAGTGCTAAGCCATTACTTCCAAAGCACTGCTACCACCATTTAGTTTTCTAGTAATTACTTAAAAGAAAACTGAGTCATTTTTATAGCCAACCACAGCAGCATACATTTACAAGCTGAAAGGAAAATTGATAGGTCTGACGATTAGGTGATACCCAAAGACCTGTATAGTGTGCTTATGCTTTGCAGCACATGAGCCTGAAGGACAGACACATGAGGCTGACCAGGACTCCTTCTGGAACTCCTGCCAGCTAGGGAGGACATGGCCCAGAGTCAAGGACATACAATCAGGTAAATCACAGGTTTGTCCTTCACAAAAGGTGAGGGTGATATATGCTGAGTTTAGGCAGACGAAATACAAACCATACTAAAAATATTTTATTTCATATATTCTTAAATCATTAGTTAAAGTCAATGTAAAAAAAACCCCAAAAAAACAGTTAAAGGCAATATAAAAAAAAAACCCAGTTAAAGGCAATGTAAAAAAACCCAAAACAGTTAAAGGCAATGTAAAAACCACCAAAACAGTTAAAGGCAATGTAAAAAATCCACTGAGTTGGTAAATTAGCAATAATCTGACATCCACTTTTCTCTCTCAAGATCTGCTGAGTTATCAGCTATTGGTTTCTGTTATGTCTAGCAGAGATGAAGCAGAAAAGTGATGAATAAATAATTACCAATAGTCAAGTTTCCTCTAAATTAGCAACTTTGAATATATTCCATATTTTTGTCAGCAGTGTATGCCTCCAAGACCTAAAAAAAAAACCCCAAATCTTGCAATTTCTCCTCCACTAGTGTCATGGTATCCCTTTAAGTTAGCCTTTTTAATAAGTATCACAAAATCTCATCCTATCTCCTATTTCAATATTTATGCTCCTCCAAGGCTCCAAGCTTCACTGGGGATTTTAAACTTAATCGCTTTTGTAAGTCTAGCAGCATATAAAATATTCTAGTAATTTCTACATTTCCTAAGTTAGAATATGAGGATTCCATCTTTGCAGTACTGTGGATTTTCATTTTATCTGAACTTCAAGATCTGAATTGAAAAAGTCTCATGTTGCTCTCCCATAGCAAAAGCTTCCCACTCCTTGTGGATAGCATCTTTAAGAATTTGCTCTCAAAAAATTCACAGAGTTCACAAAATACAATTTAAAATAAATATTACCTAGGAAGGTTTTTCAATCACATCCTACAACACTAACTTGTACATAGCTTCATTTAGTATTTTTAGTATGAAGGTATCCACAGGATAGACCACTCTTTCCAACTACTTAAAAAAAAACAAAACAAAACACACAACACGCACACCCCAACCAACAAAACATCTCAGACCCAAACGTAGATCCTTCACTACAACCACCACGGTATGATTAGTAAATGTAACTCCGAAAGTTTTTAGTCAAAGCACTATTTCAACACAGCTGAGGCTGATTATGACAAGTTTCTCAATCAAATGCCTAATCATTGTATTAAAAAAAATATTTAATTCCAGCCTCCATGCCACTCCTCTGTGCTGACACAAGGCTTTACTCTGGCCATGCCACAAACACACTGAAGTAGTCTTCAGCCTTCCTTGCAGCTCCCAGCAAGCTCTCCATCTGGATTCGCACATTAATCCCATTTGGGTCCAGTGCTATTAGTTCTTCCAGCAGATTTAGGCCAGGTTAAAACCTGAACTTCGGCCTAGAGGAACAGCTGCTCTTCTTTGATCACAGTTTTTTTCCTAATTAAACCAGAACAGCACCTCATAAATGCTGCTGAGGCCTGTATGTCTCTTCGAGTACTTAAAAATGACAATCATTTAAATACTTTTATTTACACAGCTCACACCCTCGATATCAACCAAACTTCTCCATCCAAGCATCTTCAAAAGATTTTTCACTATATTAAATGACCGTGTGAAAAGGGAATTCCAGAAGCTGTAAAAAAAAAAAAAAATTAAAAAAAACCTCTACAGAAAAAAATAGTTGAAAAGAAGCTGACCACATATGGAATGCACAGTTTGTTTTTTTTTTTTCCCCTTCACTTTGTTCTGTTTTCCATTAGACAAGAAATCCCTTAAAGTTTTTGGGTTGGGCTTTTCTGGTTGTGCTTCTCCCCTGCCAATAAAAAGTACTCAACTCTCATTTTCCTACAAGCCACTGTAACCTGGTTTGGAAAAAGAAGCTGACAAGCTTACAATACTGAAATGAAAATACTCATTTAAAGTTTTACAGTTTTTAAATATGTGCAATTACAGAAAAGCTCAAAAAAGTGAGAAAAAACCCGACAAATCTTGAAATAAGTCTAACAGGAACTCCAGTACCACATCAGAAAAATGGTTTTCTGTATAGTGTTTTATCCATTAACATCTAGGACGCCAATTCCTTGCCACATTCCAACGGGAAATCCCTTAAAGGAACCAGTGATCTTGGAGACAACAACTCTAGTTATTTTCCAGAATAACTTTATGCCAGTTACATTACAAATCTACCAGCATTAAAATGATCAAAAAAGGACTAGAAAACAACAATTTGCCACAATAGACTGGTGGGAAAAGCACCATGTCAAAGAAACTCACTAGTAATGAGATGCAAAAAAAAACCCCAAAAAAACAACCAACCAAAAAAACCCACACACAAACAAACAAAACAAACAAACAAACAAACCCCCAAAACACACACCAACCAAAAAAAAACAATACCAAAAAAACCCCAAACCAAAACAGCACCAAAAAAAACCCCCCAAACACCAACAAAAAAACCACACCAACAAAACAAAACAAACCACAAAACAAAACAGACAGATGAGGTAAAGGACTGCAAAACAAAAATCACAGCTAAAGCCAGGGAATTTGCACTGATTCTAATATTTATTTGAAAGGAAAATTCAAGTCTGGATTCTTCCTCTGTTTCCAAATGCTACAGCTAAAATAAGGGCTGTGTAGCACAACGTCCTTGTAAGAGGAGAGGAGGAGACTTCAACAATTTCAGTAACATCAGTTATTGTTCAAACGAAACAAACAAACAAAAAAACCTAAACCAAACCAAAACAGGGTAGAGTTGTAGTACTTGAATATTAATTTTGTTCTTGGGAAGTCTGTTCTCAAAAGTAAAGGCAAGACAACAGCCAAGTTGAAATCACAAAAATTAAAGCCTAAGTGAAGCAGCCTGAAAGAACTAAAAGGCTGAAGCCAACAGGTTCAGTACTTACACTGCACTACAAAGTGTCAAACATCAATACTCTGATGAGAGGATAAACCAGCATGCAAAGACCAGAAATCAACAGAAAACCTGGGTCTGGGATCAGGAGGAATGAGAGAATAGAGTTGCAAAGTCTTCCAAAAGTACAAGGAAGTTTGAAAAAAAATTTTAAAAATCAGAACAAAACTTCTCAACAGTGAAGCGCTTAAGCTACACAGTCTAACCAGAGGGAAAGCAAGGACAGAGTCCTAAACCAAGGATCATACTGGTAAAGCAGTACTGGTCACCCCAGCATAACTGGATGCTGAAATAGTCCTACAGAATAATCAATCAGAAAGCTGTGGAAAATGGTTTTAGGCAAGATTCAGACTTCAGTAAAGATCTCTGTTGCTGTGCTAAGCTGTGTTGCAGTGTACACCAATAAACCCTCTGCTCTGCTCTCTCAAGAATATTCCTTCCAAAAATAAATTCTCCATAATCAACCACAATAAACCTCCTCTTGACAGTTAACTATTTTTCACAGTTTAATCAAAACTCATCTACACTGTAAAATAAAAGGTCAAGGTGGTCACTACCACCCACCAAAACATCATCTTTCCTTCCAAAAGTAAGTTTATTGTTTGTTTTGGGGGTTGTTTTGTTTTTGTTTGTTGGATTTTGTTTTGTTGGTTTGTGTGTGTCACCCCCCTTCCCCCCTTTTGTGGTTTTTTGTTTGTAGTTCTCTCTCCATTCATCTCTAATAATGCTTTATTTAAATTATAGGCATAAATTGCTCTGGAGATAAGTCAGATACTCAAATGACCTAACTTTTCAACTATACAAGGTCCTTCTCTACCAGCTCACTTCCCAATTACTGGAAAAGGAGCAGCCTCCTGCCTCTAGCTCCCTGCTACAAGAACACAAGATGCATACTTTTGTCTCCTCTTAGATTTAAGGGCTTCTCTTCTCCTCATCACAACCATGAGCTGTATCTTTTCTGCTGCTTAAAAAAAAATCCTAAAGGACTGGACATAAAGTTATCATATTTCTGGCTCAAAATTTTTCATGAAACATACCCTTAGATAAAATTCAGAAATGAGTAATTTAAAGCATGTTCAATAAAGATTTAAGTTGAAACATTTCTTTAAAAATGAAGTATTTCAACCAGCCACTCCTGAAGTCCTTGTATGAAGCCTAGTGAAGGTATTTGAGCAAAAAGTATATGCTTAGGTTGGAGTTTGTTTTGTTTGTTTGTGATTTTTGGGGGCAGTCACAGTGTTTCTTAATTTGAAAGGCTTCATTGAAATGATTAGTTACCATGAGTGGGGGAGATCAGACAGTGACCTGGATGGCTTCTTCCAGTCCCAAAATACATTATTTAAATTATTCTTTATTTAAACAGAAATAGCCCATAAAAAGCTACATGAAGATCTTTAAAGGGATGAGATAACATCTGCAGCACAGGAGGAAATACAAAGGCCTTAATTACAAATATAGTCTCACAAAAAGGTTTATAACTTTTATGTTACTGTACAAGTTGTTGCATAATTGGCAGAACCAAATCTGTTTTTTCTAGACCAGTGGCCATCACTTCCCATTAGGCAGTTAGTGCAGGTTTCTTTTTCAGCCCTCTCACCTCTCTGTCTTTCTGAAAGGCATGCTCAGCACAAGTCTCAAGGCAGACAGGCTGAATGCTAAATAGCAAATGGGCATTATTAGATGTAATCCTAGACAGAACCTTCTGTTTTCTTATTTTTTTTCCTGGAGAAAATGGAGTTTATAAGCTGACAGGCTGCCCCACTATATAAATGAAAGCCCAGTAAACGGGAACAATTGGTAAATCCACTTCAAAAATGAAATTAAGATCAGAGCTAAAACTCCCTTCTAGGTGCAACCACTGAGCAGTTTCACCAGGCCAGAAACACAAGTGAGACCAGCTGGCCGGCAACACTTTTGCTAACTTACCAGCCAACTAACATCAACTGTTGATTAGAAAAAGCTTATTGATATTGTTCCCCAGGGAAAGAAAGTCAAACAAGCCTCCAAAAACTGTGCAAAACCAGCATCTATATAATTACATGATATTTCTAGTTTTCTTCACCTTTTGAAATTCAAAAGGTCATAGTGTCGTCATGTGAAAGGTGACTGACTACAGGCAGCATGATTACTTGATCTTCCACCCATAAGGAAGAACAACAATGTGTTCTGGTGCCAGACAAGAGGCATGGGAAAAAAAGAGCACTGATACTTTACACAGACATCTGCAATCCCAAGGTAAGCTACAAACCCACTTATTTTTAAAATCTGAAGGCAGAATATTTGCCCAGTCTCAAGAGGCTCTTTTCCATCATCACTGCTGGCCTCAGTCATCTAAAAGCTTTTTCCTTCATAAACTATTATAGGGGCATAATTTACATTCAATCCAGAAAGGAAGCAAACTTTCCCTCTCCCCTTTTCCTCAAAACTTAAGGGTCTGTCTTCCCACATGCCTGGATGGGAGTGAGGAAGTCAGCTTTTATTCATGCAAGAGAGGAATACACCCAAAACAGTTTTTTCCTCATATTATGTTTAATATACATCTGTATTAATGCTTTTGGACTCCAGCTTCCTTATCAGTGTTGGTCTGTTTACTCCCTCTTCCTTCAAGTGCAGAAGCATTGTCTCTTTTACAGCAGAGCACTAGTTTCTAGTCCTCATCTACTCAGCCACCCAAAGCGGCCCCCAACTGAGACAAGAGTCACCTTCACCGACCCGACCCCCCCAAAAAACCCCAGTGATGGTTTGCCAATCAAGGCAGCAGGATTCACACAGAATAGCAGATTTGCTTCCTTCTTCCAGAGTCAAAGCTGAAAATTATAATAAATGGTGGTGTCTTGGAAGTGGAATTACTGGGAGCAGCCAGTTGACTCCACTATCAAAGAGAGACTAGATTTTAGTTCCCTTAACCTATTCAGCAATCCTGCTCAAGAAAACAAACCTGAAATAGACTCTGTAAAACTATGCAATTTTTGCAACCACACTCCTACTCTCAGAGATTTCATAATCCACTGAATACATTTTGCTCACAATTCTAACATTAGTCCATTGACCCAGGCAGCAGCAAGATGCAAATATGGCTAGACTATTTTTGAGTAGCATTTCAGCAAATAATATGTGAATGTCTTACAAGAAAGTGAGTTGAGCACCTTTGGATCACAGGGGAGGAAGACTTTATGTAATCTCTGTCCTCACTGTTCCAAAAAAGAAAGATGGCACCGCATGTAGCAAACATACTCCTATCCGAAGCATGTTATTATCTACCAGATCTCATTAAGACTTTTTATAAAGAACAATGTATTTGGGAAGCTTTTTGAATACAAGCTTTACATAAAACTTAATAAATCAGTGTTACTGAAAAAAAAAAACCCAAACCAAAACACTGCAGTTTTAAAGTTGTCCTTGCCTTTTTCACTCCCTTCCAAAAGGGCTATTGGATCCAAAGACGACAAAATACTGTTTTAGAACTTCAGTGCATTTAACTGAGAAGGATCAACATTCAACAACTACTACATTTCATATACCCTCAAACAAAAAGTGCCAAGAAAAACAGGCATGTACCAAAACAGAAAGCTCCATTCATCCTGTTCCTAGCACACACAAACAGCGCTTAGTTCTGATTTATGACCAATGCTAACTACTAATTAGAAGGTTTAGAAACAAGATTTTAAGAAGCCTGTTCTGAACGGCAAGCTAGAGGTGTTTTGACAAGCTTGAGCATTTGAATTATCAACATAGAACAAGTCATAGTCATTACACATAAATTTGAATAGGGCCAATAGGGAATAGAGATCTGGTTAAAAAAAAACAAAACCAAACAAAACAGAAAACCTCACCAATAAACAACTCCACAGGCAACAACAACAAAAAACCACACCAAAACACAGACACATCACCTTTCAAAGAAAAGCATTACACAACAGCTTAGATACACAAATGAAAAAAGGTAATATTTTACTGCATTTTAGCAACACTTACATTAAAAAGTTCCCAATGGGGTATAAGGTATTCTGAGTTTTCTTTGCTACTTTGCAAGACTTACAAAACCAGCCAAAACACAGAACTCTAATTTCTATATGCAGGTTTTGTTTATAAAAAAAAAATACAAAATCCATATTCATATACCAAAGGTCTCTGTAACTAGCTTAAAGTGAAATGAAATGTCTCAAAATAGGTAAAGAAGGCAAAGAGCTTATGAATAGCTTCCTTTTTTTTTTTTTTTTTTTTTTTTTTTTCATTCTTCACAGCCACACTGGACTTTGGAAATAAAACCAGTATGTTCTGCTGGTCTGAATGGAGCTATTTATTATGATCTGTAGTTTTAGATGGAGACTTGCAATTAAAGTGTTATGCCAAACACCCTTCTTTGAAGGCAGTAAACTGACCCAGCTTCCCAACAAGCTACAAGGCAAACAGAGAGAGAAAACCCTTTGGGATGGCAGTAGTCAATAGATTCATAGCATGATTAAGACCATCAACAAACAGACCGCCACATCTGTGTAAGAACTAGTTCTGTGATTCACTTTTATAGTGCTGGTCTTTGTTAGATGTGAATCACGGAAGTAGAGGGAAAAAGTTACCCAGAGGATTAGTGAATGCACTTAGTGATACTCTGATGGCAGAAAGGGCAGGACCAAATCAGATTTAAGCCATCATGAGGACACAACCAATGAGCTCTCATGTAAAAAAAAAAAAAGCAGCAAAAGAAGCTTCTGATGGAAGAGGTACAGAGAAATTTATACTTATAAGAAGTCCTCGTGAGACAATATTCAGACCAATTCCAAAAGCTTAAGTGGAACACATCAACAGTTGAATTTATTCCGAATGGTGCAGAGCATCTATTCAGAATGTACAAGGCATGGTACCCACCCAACAAGCATTATCTAACAAATCTGCTATGTAACAAAATGTGTTAAGTGGCAACTCATTCATTCTTATCTTCTAGGAAAACACTGTGTACCTTTTCCACCTCATTCAACAGCACAGTTCCAACGCCTCTTACCCTCATTTGCAAGGACTTCAGTCACTTCAGAAGATCACCAAAAGCTGTGGCACTCTAGGAGGAAACCATTGTGGGTAGCAGGTAGTGACTGACAACCTCTCATGATATACTGTGAGACACTGAACAGAAATTCATCTTTGTTTGCAAATCTGACCAAGAAAATTTCCAGATGAATCACAGCTCTCTACTATTCCTGCCTACTTTGTCACCAGACAGCCACATGATTTCCAATTGCTGCAAGAACCCAGTGCTTAGATCTGAATTGCAGAATTCAAACCAAGGGCAGCACACAGCAGGAATGTCTGTCCCAGTCACATTTTCCACATTTTTATCCATGGACATTCAATTACTGATTCTTCTTGCAAATCAAAAAACCTGCATCTCAAGACTAAGTAGCAATACAAGAAGTTTCCTTAGTCTTATTTTCACCATCCTTTTCAGTACTTTGCCACCTTCACACCCAGCATATCAAGTCCTCACTTTCTCCCAGAATAGCTTCAAGAACCACAGTTTTTACCTGCTTCTAGAAACAAATCACTCTGAAGCTATATGTAAGTTTTGACATAAGCAGTCATTTTGTCAGAATAATTGCAAAGAGCTAAAGATGTTTTTCAACAATAAGTAACAAAAAAACCCTATGGAAAGGGTCCAAAACACATCAACAAAAAAAAAATAGCTGCAGCCAGTAACATCAGAAACAAGATCTCTACAATTTACTGGACATGAAGGGATGCTAAATATACTCAGCAGTACTGCTATGACACAGCAGCTAGCACAGAACAGGTAGAAAGGCAGACAAGATATGGCCCTTCATCTTCCATTCTCAGAAGCATAAAACACAATCAAGGCACAATTTAACTAAAAAGTCACATGTGATCATGAAACTAAGATGGTCTAAATGGTCTAAGATGCAACCTTAGTCTTCTTAGCCAAGAAATAAAAATTTCTCAGTTCTCCACTAAAAAACAAAACCAAAACCAACACAGCAGGAGAAAAGACACCTCATTTAAAAGCTTCTCACCAATTCAGAAATAAACAGCTGAGGTTTTTTTTTTTATTCTTTTGTTCTATATGTAACAAAACCTACCATAAAGCCTCTTCATAGCTGAAGTTTTATATAGAAAGGGAGAGGGAATGTGTGTGGTGGTGGAATCTTACATAAAACAGTCTGCAGTTCAGTATAAGTAAGAGAAGCTGCATATTTTTGCCTCTATGTAATAAATAGGAAACTTCTATTGAGACGTCCATGTCACTCAGGTAATACTGTCAGTATCTGCATATGCACCAGAAATATCTTACATAAAAAAACACCCACAGGCGGGTTTTTTTTCATGGGGAAAATTCTCAGGACAGGAAATACATAGCAATTAGTGCAAACTTAAATTTTGTATATACATCCCACCTCCCCAAAGGACACCACAGTCTGTAGCATTGCTAACTGTGTCAGAGTTCATCTTTTATCTTTTCTGTGAAGTTTAAAGTGCTGGGGCTCTCAAATTCTTTTGCAGTAAGAGCCAGCCTCAAGCTTCATCTACTGGACATTGAGAGTGGGTGTTGTCAGAACAATGGGTCTACACAAAGAAAACATAGTACTTAAGATGGGAAGCTTTTTCTATAAAGTACTGACTCTTCCAGTGTACATGCAAAGGTTTATTTCTCAGTAGCTGGACAATGAGCAAGCAGCTTTCTCCTCCTCAATGATTTTTTTTTTCCCCCCAAAGTTAAATAGCCTAAATTGTAAAATGAAGAAGCTAGATGGTAAAGATTCCTACGTAGCATCTCATCCATATCATGAACCCATAGGTCATAACGTTGTCTGTGTATGGAAACTCTTGGACTATTAAGTTCACAACACAAACTGATTTGACAAATATCTGTCAAGTAATTTTAATAACCAGCCTGGAAAATCTATGTTCCATCAGATGTTAATAATGGAACAGATACCAGACCACTATATATATTAATTGATTCAAGATGATATGGTCATGATTTGGACCAAATACATTCTACCACACCTACAGTATAAAAATATGACTGTTCAGGCAAACATCAGCAGGATGGTCCTGCTGGATTTGACCCTTGGCTTTCATAACTGTGGCATACAGCAGTAAAATAACCTACAGAAAAATAAACCAACACTGTACACAAACTCGAGATTTTGCTTTTTTCCTTGCCTTCCTCCACTTAAAAACTACACTGCTTCCCCAGATATTACATAGACATTGGTAACATACAAAAGACCTTTCAGAAAACTCCAGTATCAAGTGTGACCTCAAGTACAAGAGAAAAAAAAAACCCCAAACAAAAAACCCCACACCACCGCCATAAAAATCTACCTTGAAAGAGAACTGCTCTTTCAGCAGGAGCATAAAAAGCCAGACAACTGCTCAGTAACACTTTAAAATAATTCAAAAAGTGTTTTCAATAAAAGCCACATACAGAACTTAAAATAAGTCATGTCCTATTTTGAAGTGACAATGGATGATAGTTTAAATAAAATGCGAGCATTTCAGGACAGTGCTGGTACGAAGCATTTGGTCAGACCAAAGGTTTCTTCTAACCCAATATCCTCCTTTTGACAGAGGACAAAAGCACACGAGAGCAATTCAAACAGTGGCTGCACCAGATGACTGAGAAAGGCCATCCATCGTGAACTATTCCATGATTCTATAAAAAGGTGCGTAAGCAAGCAGTGATATTTCCTCAAAATACAACTTATCTCAAAAAGTTTACGGTGCTAGTTAATAGACATCTTTATTTTGATCTCTAAACAGCATGTGCTTGTGGGAAGTTACAAAAAGTAAACAAGAAAGGATCAGCTAGTCAGATACTGATATTATTAATCTCAGAATTTATTTCTCAAAAACCAAAAGGCACCAACTCCAGCTTGCCACAAACTCTGAGCAAGAAACATCTGCTTAACGCTTATTAGCAGGAAGTCTATTCTGAAGTCTTTTAAAAAAGATCTCTATAGATGCATAGCCAAGAAACTACAGTAAGCACACAGGGAGACCTCTTCACTCACCTTTACAGATACCTGCTTTATCCAAATTAGTACAATGTCATGATTTCAGTTACTGTCATTATGCTGATCCTTTTCTGATTTCCTGTATTTGTTACTTATCCTGCTTTCTGTATCCTTGCTTGGTCTCAGCCACTCAACTGAATTTAACAGGCATTAGAAAAATGCAATTACAGCACTCTATCTACACTGTGCCCCAAAAGCAAATTACTTCTAAGAAATTAAGGTGTTTTTTTTTTTTTTTTTCTTCCTAAAAATAAAGAGTAAACTTCAGAAGAGAGTCAAAACTGAGGGATAAGAAGATAAAAATATACACCGGACAGCTGATGCTTTGAACTTGTAGATCTCAATACCTTTCTAACTAGGCAGGTATATAAAAAAGCTTTGCCATTAGTTGTGCAATAAATGCAAAGCTGTTTTTTGAGTACAACCTCCAACAGTTCAAGTACTGCAAAGTTCATAAAACCTCCTGTGAGTCAGTTTTATTTTATTTCAAACCACAGTCTAACAGTATATAAAAATCACATCCTTCTAATTATAGACTGAAGGGGCTGTGATATTTCAAGCCAAATCATTCTAATTCAAGGAATAGTTAAGGCTAAAATGGGGCCTGATCATTTAAGTCTCAAGTCATTTCTTTGCATTCACTTTCTAAGTGTTTGATTATAGAGTGGCCTCACTATAAACAGTTCAACAACAGCAGGTAAAAGAAGCAACATGTATAAAGGACTGTATTTTTGAGATACAGTGTGTCTCAAAAAAAAAAAGCACAGAGATTTAGTTTTCCAACCCCTAGACTGCTTTAGTCTTAAGTGAATTAGTAAGTAACATGCATTTATTGGATTAAGCTCTACCTGTAATGTAGTAGAAGGTGGTATTGATTTTCCAAAATCGTTGTGAGAAGACATCTCCCCGCAGTGGTAACTGTTTAGTTTTTCAGCCTCGGTTACTCAGAAATAAGTAGGAAAAAATATACTCTTGAAAATAATCATTCAAATGCAAATTTTACATACTGTGAGAACCTCCGACCATAAAAGAATACCAATAGAAAAAATCCAGCACCACATTACAGAACAAATGAATGTAAACCACTATTTTTATGGATACATAAATCTACACACAGAAAGGGACTTGGTGTAACAGGTACGATCATGCTCTTTTAAGTCTGTCATTGTTACGTTTCACTGAAGTTAACAAACAGTCCACAAATGGTAGTGCTGTGGAACATATTCTGGATGTGGGACAAGACTTCACTCAGGTTAATCCCTGCATTAGTTCCCTTACACAGTCTTTGGAGGATGTAGAAACAACATGGTCAGGATTTTGTTTAACACGGTTTTCTGCATCAGATACCCATACATATTACTATCCTTTACACAGCTTATTAAGCAAAACACCATCACACATCATCCAAGACCCAAGAAAACTGATGTGTAGAGTTAAGCTCATCTTCAGATCCTTGCATGAAGACAATGGTGTTTTACTTCAGAGTGTACATGAATTGCTCAAAGGCCTCTGACACTGTGCCCCTTGTCATATAAAGCTTTTTCTGGGGGTGCAAAACAACAAACCAAATCCTCCTCCTCAATGGCAGATATAAATAGCTAATGAGGAAAACAGTGAAACAAAGATGACTGGAAACAGACAATAAACTTTCTCATATCTTAAGTCAAGAATGAGCAGATGGGAGAAGAGAACTGCTGACTTACAAGACAAACAAGAAAGTTTACTCTCAGAAAACCTACAGCTCCCTTTTAACTCTGCAGCACATGAGACAAACTTCAACAATACCTTCTCACCTGAAAAATCATGTAGATGTGAAGGCAAATGAATGAATCACAGTTAAATATAGACACAAAGTAAATATTTTACAGATTTACATCATACGGTTTAAGGAGATTTACAGATGAAAGCTCAACTAGTTCTTTACCAGAATATTGTATCAGAGATGAGCTGTTCAAATCTTTCATGAGACAACTTCATAATATTCCTCAAGTTACCTCATCAGTAACAAAAATCAGAGTATCCCAAAGGATACAAATCTAACTACATCTTGTGTGATAGTTCAAAATCCTTTAATTTAGTGAAATCTTGGTCTGAGTGGTGACAATCAGAGCCTAGATAATCAGCATATCCACCACAGTAGAACAATATAACATTTTATCAATGGCAACTTACATTTAAAGTCAAAAAACACAGGTCTTAAATTACACTAGATCAAAGACAGCAAGACCCAAAACAATGGAACAAACTGAGTATCTATGTCACTTGCTTTTAAAACATATGGTTCCCTACCACACTTTTGAATACATAGCATAATACTTCTACCTTGAAAGACAGAAAACACGGGCAATGTGGATCCAGGCAGTAATAATTGATGCATGTGTGCAATGAAGTCCCTTTGTTGCTCCATGTCATTCCAGTTTATCGTGTCACCAACTGCTTATCTGACAATTATATTCTTCATTTTAAAGACAACACTCGTTAGCCTCTACTACAAAGTGTTCCACAGACATCCAACAACTGCTTTCAGACCACTGAATTGCTATTTTTTAACTGACTTCACAATACAAAAAGGACCCAAGATTCAGGATTAGCCCATAAATTCAAACCAACATATAATTACTTCATACTGCAGAAATTGTTATTTTTAAAAGCACTGCCTTTTGCAGCTAGAGGTGTCACCTGGGAATGCTTCAGATTCTTTTCAAATATGCAACCTTGCGTAGAAAGCACCACTTCATACATCCCCAGTAGTCAGTAAAATAACAGAGGCAGATGCTGTTAGAACGGATGCTTGCTGTCTTTATCCAGCCTGCATTTATTTGTGTCCTTCTATTGCATTGCTTCTTATTCTGCAGAAAGTAAAAAAATTTTAACTCCCTTAAACTGCAGAATATTTCTTCCCTTCTGGAGAAGTATCTGCTCTATTAATAATAAAAAAAAATCCTTGTTGAGCCTTCACAGCAGAAGTGTTATGAACAGAAGCATCAAAATTATGCACTTTGCATTAGCTTTGACATGCTTGTAGTTTTGGTTGTAAGATGTCAGCATAATTTCTGGCTTAAAAGTCTCATCAGTGACCAAAGTCAAAACTTCAGAAATACAAAGTCAGAACTGCTTGTGAAATTTGGAAGTCAAGACCCTCCAAAAAACTTACACTTCAAGCTTAACAGAAGATAGGAACGATGCTGAATGCCATCATTACACTTCTAATACAGATTCTATCAACACTGATGACAATGTAGCACTATTCCAAGATAAGAGTGTTAAGAGTTCTTAAATTTCTGCTCTTGCCATCCATAATAACACTACCTAGAGTTAAAAACTGTGATGGAAGTAAAGGCTGACAAGAATTCAAACAGAAAAACTAATTTGATGCAACAGTCAGCTTCAGCAGCCTCTCTCACCTCTAAGGCTAAATATTCTGCCTTAAGCATTATGTTATGGTAAATGGCTGGAAAAAGCATCAGACTACAACACCAGAGAAGTGAGAAAAAAAACTTCTTAGAAGATTCTCATTCTCTTTTGTAAGAGATATTGTACACATGTATGGTATAAAGTCTAATTTGTCAGATGTCCTTAGAAGCTCAACAGAAAAATAACTGAAAACCAAAATGAAACAGTTGCATGCAATAGCCACACTACATACAGAAAAACGCTGGGAAAACGAACAAGATTTAACAGCTTCAAACAGATTCACAGTGAAGATCTGAACTGACTGTTGCAAAATCCACCAGAGGGAAAACCCACACACTGAATCAGAAGAGCCACAGTTAATGAGTCGCATCTGCTTTACTACAACTGGATACTTAGACCACAAATACTCCAAGAATATCACTTTGGTTACAATATTAACCTATTCATTCCGGAAACGGTCAGCATTTCTTCACACAGCCGGCAAGCCTCATGCTTTCAGCATGCAAGAAGAAAGAAGCAGTTTTCAACTCATACAGCATGTTTATCTATATAAATTTATCTATATATTGAATCTCACTCCAGGCTTGCAGCAAAAATGGCACCAAACCCAGTCCTTCACTAAAACAGCACTTGATTATCCAGGGCTACAGAACTGGAAACAGCAGTAGCATGACTTCTAGTAGGTCACTGCTTACAAGACATGCAATATTTAGCTCACACCCTTCCAATGCAACATGACAGCTCAGGACCACCCGCTGACTTTTGAGAATCAAAACAAGTGTTGGCCACCTGATATGCAATTTAAGAAGTAAAATGTATCCACTAGCTAGGTACCTTCTCTAAGAGGTGTTTAAGATCACACATGAAACATCATTAATCTGAGCATCTACAAAAGCGTAACTAGAACATCATGCAGTGACCAATAATTCTAATATCAAAACCCCCGGATTAATTTATTTGCTAAATTACAACATACAAATCTGTCACCAATAGGAATAAGGACCAGATTAAAATTCTGATGTCACAAGCATGATATAATACACAAAATACCAACAGAATAATTATGTTCAAGCAAGGACATTTTTTTGTTTAGAAATAAAATTAAAAACTGGTAAGACAGGGTAAGAAGAAACACCTAGAGCAAAAATATTTATGTGGCTAGAAAAAGTTACTATTGGCCTGAAGACAACTAATACCATGACTGGATTAATTATCTAGATAAGTACTAAAATTCAAAAAAAGCTTAAAAAAAAAAGAACATGAAGATGACACCTAAATAATGCAGAGTACACCATCTCATTAGATTATTTCATAAAATTCCCTGAATTCACCAATTAGAGACTCAGTTTTAAATACAGACAGAAGTTAAAAGAATTCCTACCCATTTGTTATGAGACTGACAAGGAAATTTTATATGAAATAGTAAAAAAGAAAATGTTTTCAATGGAATCATCATTTGTTTAAAGCAATAAAGGACAATTAGGTTACTGGCAGATTCTTGCCAAATTATGGGTTGACATCCAGGTAACGAGTCTCTTCCCTCAAAAGCCAGGAAACAACAACAACAACAACAACAACAAGCCTTTAAAAGATAAATTAGGCTCTGACCACAATGCTGCCACATAAGGAAGAATTCAGTTTAGCATAAATATAATCACAAAAGCTTTACAGAAGCTTTTTCAAGCAACATCTTAATACAGTATTTGGTACTTAAGGTTGTCAGAACTCAAGATTCATATGACAGCACTAAGAGATACCATACTGAGGTTGCCTTTCATATTATCTACAATAAAAACCCAGATGCCCTTTAAAAGTTGCCCAGTAAACACTACAATTCCAAATAACATTGTAGTTGTAAAACAATTAAACACTGTGAATTGACGAGCCATCATTTTAAGTACCAGTTCTGGCCATCAGTCTCTAAGAATCCTTCAGTACAAGTCTAAGCTATTGCACAGCGCAGGAAATGTTTAAAATGAGCTTAAAGTATTTTTTTTTCTTTTTTCATATTGAGTGATGCAATGAGCAACTTCAGAGAGTGAAGAACTATGGTTTCTAGATAATCTCAAATAGGCAAGATTAAGTCACTTTCCCTGGCCCTAAGTTTCAAGAAAAATACACCATAAAAAGTTTTTCTTCATCAGTTTTTAGACTTTGTGCAAATTTATTTCCCCAATGCTAGAAAAAGGCACAGGAAAGTACCACAAGAGATGTGAAGTGCAAGCACGCTGCAAACTATATTTCACTGCTTTACAAGAGAGAAAATAACAAAGAAAAAACCAAATTATTCATTGCAGGCCAGTCAACTGTGATGATTACTGACTTTTCACATCTTGAAGAGATATTCACTACTTTTCCACAGTAAGATTTTCAGAGTTCATCTGTGCTGCCTTCCCAAAAAACCTTTATCAACCACTTTCCACAAAAATGAGTAATATGGCAAGACATTACTCCATCAAGAGGTGTTACTCCAGAGGAATGCATCATCTCTACAAAAACCCTGTCTCTGCTCCAAGTTCCAACAGTTTTCCATTTCTTTCATTTTTATCTCTGCCAATTCTCCTGAATTCATCATATTTTGCTTTGACAAGCCTATTAGGTACACATAACTATTAAGCTATCAACTTCAATACTCTGTAGACATAATTGGTTGCATACATATCCACAAAACCACTACATGAAAGGCAGTTACTTTTATTTTTTAGGTTCTCTGAAATATTTTGTAACCTTTTCTCATTTCTGTAGTTTACTGAAAACCTCATAATCCTGCAAACAAAGTAACTGCAATTTAAAATATCCTTTTTTTTTTTTTAAATCTAGTTTCCTAAGGGAGTTGTATCTGTTACATAACAGTGGAAACAGATTTCTTTACAGAAAGAAGGAACTGACGGAGTGCTGTGTAACCTAGCCCAAGCCCCCTGGCAAAGCAGTACTGGCTGGGCAGGCAGACCCCAGCCATCATGCAAGCAGCTTAAAATGGGCTGCAGCCAAGGTCGCAGCGTGGGACAGTTTTCAAAGGATGAGAGGAGGAATTGAGGTATTTTGCAGAAGTTATGTAACAGGGGAGAAGGAGGCAGGACACTTTCAAGAAATAAAAAATGCTTTGCTGCTTCTTTTTCATAATATGGTTCTCTTTTTTTTTTGTCCTAAAATACATACACCAGTGCAGACTCCTAACTGTAAACACAAGGAAAAGCTCCATAACTGATAATACAACAATATAGCCAAAGGAAGCTAAGAACTGACTGGAAAGGTCAAAACTCCTTTTTTTTTTACTGTAGTAAATTTAAAAGAAAGCACATTTTTATTTAATCTATGTTTGTATAGTAGTAGAGCCTAGAAGCTTCTTAAATGACAGGAAAAGTTAAGCAACAAATACCCAGCAACAATACTTCACTGATCTTAAGAAGCCATGTATGAAGGTCACACCAAAGGCCAAACACATCCTCAGATACTGCAGTAGTAAGAACACCACAGAAATGTTAATTAAGAAGATTTCAAATCACAGCAGGTCAACAAAAACTGGGAACATCCCAAAACTATCTCTACTAAATTGTACCACCCATCCACCGGTTATTTTTCACTTGATTGTTCTTCCTCTCCTGACATATGCTTAGTGATTTTGTTCCTGGCTTTAAAATTGAGGGGGAGGATAATCAGACTAGCAAAGAACAAGAAACTGTGAGCAGCTGAGGCTCTTTGTACCCCTGGGTTGGCTTGATAAACAAACTGCCCCAGAATATGAACAAATAAAAGGGGCAATTCTAATCAGAACATGATCCATCACCAGAAGATACCAGAATTAAACCAGTCCAAGTTTTCTTCACTGAACAACAAAACCACTTTAAAATCAGAGCGTGCTTTTTCTTTAACACAACTTCCAAGTCTTGCTAAGTACAACCCTTTCCCTTGTGCCCATGCCAAAAAGCCATGTTTAAACCAAAACATTTGGCTGTGCATATAATTAAAAATGAAACACAATATGAAATGAATCACAAAATGAAACACATGACATTTTCCTTTAAATTGTAATCTACAGGTGATCTACAAGGCTAAAGTAACAATCAAAAAACAAAACAGACAATTTACTACAGGAGAGGTTTCAAAATAGTTTTCAGAGTAGAAGCAATTAACTAAACTAACAACTAAACAGTTGTTCAAAAAAAAGGAACTATATAGAAAGGTTCTCTGGAAAGTCATTCAATTGAGTGTTCTGCACTTTGTAAAGCAGAGGAATTTTTTTTTTTTTTTTTTTTAATAAAAGACAATTTAAGAAACCAACCTCTAATAAGGCTCCTGAAGCCTGAACACCTTACAGTGTATAGTGCTAGTAAAAGCCACCCCCAAATAATTATTACGGACAAAGTATATAAGCAAAAATTATTTTTTTAAAGTATGACTTTGCATCTACTTGGGTGTTGGTTCAAATTACATTACCAGCATAATTTCAGTACAAGAACAACAAAAGAGGGATTTCCTGATTCAGTGTTTAGAAGACAGACACCTTGAAAAGCAACTGTGTTTGCTACATGCCTCATTACACTAAAACAAAAAGAAAAATACATGCCCACTAATTAAGCGATTCTAATTATATTAATAAACAGACATAACTACAATTTCACAATTAAGATTTCCTTTAACTGTAAGCTACTAACCATGGTAGCTTCAGGAAGTTTTCTTAATGCTCTGACTTGAGCATGTACTTTCCTCCCAAAAACCTACGCAGCAGAGAAGTACAGAGAATATACTTTGGATTTCAAACAGACCAAATATTTATGTCGGGTTCTCAAGTGTTTCAACAACTATCCTGTACTTGAAGAGACTACACAAGATTATGAAGGAAGCAGCCTCCTTAGGTGAACTTAACATTTTTTTTACACTGTTGAGCTTTAATATTTCAGATGTTTAGTTGCTTTAAACCACTATTTAAATGTCTTGTTTTGGAATCAAAAACAAAGCTCAGTTTAATGCATATTTCTGCCCACATCTTCTCCTCAGAGCAGGTGCTTGTTAGTTTTCTTCTACAAAACCAAGTCATTTCAGAAGTAGGGAAATTAGCCTGGGAATGTGGCTAATATCAAATTCATTGTCTCGTGAAGATTTTAAAGACAAATCAATGCCCAGTAACAGCTGATCAATAAACAAAGGGATATTTCAGTCTTCCGTTTCCTTTAAAAAGTTTAGAAATACTATCAAAAGAAACAATACAACTTAGAAAAAACAAATACAGTTAATTAGATAGAAATTTTTATTATGGATAAACACTGAGTAAGCCCAGTTCCTATTACCATTAATTTTCCAATTATTCTTAAAATATCAAATACAAAAAGGATAATTTAACATCAATTTTTTTATACTTTTATATGTGTAGTTCATAAACACTTTAGTAGTGTGTAGTTCATAAACAGTTTAGTAACCTTTAGTTACATTTAATGTAAACACTAGAACACGTGGAAATTAGCAACAACATTTACAGAAAAGCATTAGAAGCTCAGATGAGGATCACTAAAGTCCTGATCCTGCTCCAGAAACCAGGCTCTTGACTATTCAACAACTACTTAGCCTTATGTACACCCAAATTTAAAAGCCCTCTCTCCAACTTCACTGGCACAACAGCAGCACAGGAAGCCACCACACACAGCTGTGGGCAGCCCCATCATCTTCCAGGTCAATGACAGTAACTCGGCATCCCAGGGAATATGCGGTTCATGGAGTATACTGATGCTTTATGCACAAGGAAGACTCTGTAAAACTGATCTATCTTCCTGTAAAAATTCTTACTGGAAATAATGTCCATTCTATTGGATGCTGTATTTAGCACTTTCTCGGTGACAAGTATCTTACATAGTTCAACTGAAAACTGAAATGTTTCTACAACAGTCAGTACAGCTATACAGACATAGTGGTGAGACCCTCCAAAACGTCAATCCAAGTGACCTTTTGTACTACTCATTTCAAGACAAAGAAGCCAAATATCACACTATGTGCATCTATTAAGTGTAACTGATAATTCCAAACTAAACAGACAACTGGGAAATAGAATCCCTACAAATGCATTAGCTGCAGTATCAAACCTCACAGACACTGGAAAAAAGCTGGAAACAGATCGCAGATCCAAATCATGATTTGATTTCTTGTTACCCGATTAGCAACCACAAGCATTACTTTGCTCATTTCACATTTCACAACAACCAGGTAGCACACTGACACTGAAGTACCTATAAATAAAGCACAGCCAGCAGACGAGTAATTGTGCAATCCACAGTAAAGGGCAGCCATGCACACACAGTTCTTGGTTCCCACAGTAAACTTAGACCATGTCACAAATTTGCATTCAAATTAAGTCTTGGTTGTAAGTACAAAAATATTAAAACTAGTAACAAAATCTTCTTGATCAACATCTCATTTTCATGTAATTTTGGACCAACTTTTCTTTAACCACCACAATTTTCTACAGTTCCCCTAAAGTACAACTGTATTAGGCTGTACCACAGGCAAGCATAAGAACACCAAGCTAATTTTACATACTTTCTCCAATTCTAATACATCAATACATCTACTGTTTGTGCTTTAAGTGTCTTGCTTTTTGTGAGAATGAAACCTGGCAGCACAAATTACACCCCATTCTGGAATAATACTTTATGAAGACAGTTTCCTCCCTTCCTCCTCCCTTTTTTCCTGTAGGTAATAGGAAACCAAATTTTATTTAAGACTAAACAGCTTTGTACTAAATAATAAATTATATACTTAGATGCTTGATTACAAAGGAACCTGTAATCAAGTTCCAAAAGAAAAAAAACCCCACAACCCTCACATTTAAAAAATCTAACTCACTTTGTAATCAAAAGAAAATTATGAGTTTTCACCAATTTGACCTTGATTCCTAACTCCATTAATGGGACTATTATGTAACATGCTACATGTACATAACAGCACAAGATATCCACTGTATTGATGACAACACATCAAAGCATTATCAAGCTAGCCAAATTACAAGAGATAAAGGTAGGTATCAGAGACAGCTGGCTATTAGATTTTTGTTATTATTTTAACCACTAGCCTATCAAAACTAAGCCACATATCCAGTATATACATCAGTTGCACACACATACCCAATCATAGTAACAGTCTCATACAAGTACTCAAAAGGGGGGGGGGGGGAGGAACATCAGATGTCCTAGCAGGAGAGGTGACAATTTGGGTCATCACTGAAGCCTAAATGAACTGTTATTCCATACCAAGTATAGAGTCCCATTATATGAGGTCCATAGGGAATGCACTGTTTACACTTGGGTTTCTCTACAACCATACAAACTAGAAAGGTTTGTTTAAATTAAAGCTCTGATTTTGTAGCACAGTTTTGTGGCCACAGAAGTGCAGGATACACAAGATCCTGCTGCCTGGTTATGTGCAAGGGAAGATCTCAACTTTACTTTTGGATCCCAGTTTACCATATTGCACTCAAATGCAAAAGCAGTTTATTTTTATTTTTTTAGAAAATCCAAGTTCAAATTATTTCTATTATGTCATACTCCCAAAGCACACTTAAAATTTTCTCAGACTATATGAACTATACTCTTCTCATTCTTTATTACCCTCCTCATCTACCTTCATATCAAGACAACACATTCTTTTAAAGCACTCTAGACGTAACAGTGTAGAAGTGGAATATCTGTATTTTCTCCTGAAGTCATACAAAACATATTTACATCACCACAGATTTTAAGAACTACATTAATATACTTCTAATGATCACCACTGAGAACAAAGAAGGAAGCTTACCTACTACCATGAGTGTGAATTCAAATCCTCTCTTCACAGACTTACGGTAAACTTGATTTGGAAGATTTGCAAACCCCACATATCCTTCAAGGTTCTTCTGTTGCTAAGGCAAGAGAAATTTAGAAAGAAAAAATTAAAAGTTTGTAACTTCTTACTTTGATTGTGGTATTTTGTTTTGGTTTTTTCCTTATTTAAGTGTTCGGTTCACTTTTACATCTGTAGAGAGGTGCTAAGGTGCTATCTACCCAACCTCTCAACAACTTAACCTGTTCATATCAAAGACAGTGCAATGAACGGCGACAATTAGATTTTTTTTTTTTTTTTTGGTGACTGGATACCCAAAAGATCGGCTATGCTAGCAGCATTTTGGGCAAGTACATTTACCACATTATGACTGTGCAAGAACCAGAGTGTACAAGCACAAACACAGATTAAAATACAATCAACTTAATTCCAATGCCCATTTGAAATGCAGGCAAATAGTATGAATGTAGCTATCCCATACTCCCTGTATAGGATATAGTTAATTTAAGCTTGACATGTGGTTGACTCTTGCTTACTTGGATATTTTTTCTAAAATTGACAGAATAATTTTATTGCAGCACTAACTACTAGCATTTAAAAGAATTTGTTTGATGTTTGTTTTTTTAATTAATGAAAACACTCCTTGCAAGGATATAAAAACACTATCCCCAAGTACTGAATGCAGTTAAGAACTAGCTTTGCAATCCAACAGCATCAGTCAACGAATTGACACTCTGCTTTAAGTCATGTAACTGATTTCTCCATTTGGGAAACAAACCATTATTCTCAGTGCTACATCAGTAGAAAGACCATGGTGCCATCATCAAATTTAAGTGAGAAGTCCAAACTTTGCAGGGCTACTTTGAAAAAGAGAGATTTAATACCACTGCAAATTAGTTATCAGCCCTCATTCAGTAATAATACACTGCATTCATTCAAGTTTAAAAATGGGCAGCATTTTTTAATTCATTAAGAGAGGAACATACAATCATACCAGCTAAAGATAAGTGTTGTAATTTCAAGTTCAAATACTCACAATGTAACAAATGTTATTACTTCTCTAAATGTAGGAAAGTTTGCTTTGTGTCATCAAGAAACTCTAAGGTGATTTTTTGTTTCAATTCAGCCTTTGGTGCAGCTATAGTCCCATCTTAAAGGTTTCAAAAGATTTAACAAAAAAAAAAAGTCAGCCAGAAATTTAAAAACCCAAAGACTATTTTACTTTTCCATCTATTACTACAACTACATGTGAGAAGTACAGTCTACCACAATCTGAAACCCTGACCAGGAACCAGCACTTCAGAGATATAACATGCAGATGGGTGCTCTTTAAGATATTAAATAGCTCCTGAACAGTGCAGGTCTTTAATGACCATTCAGCATATGCAACTGCTTTTCATCCTGACATGTAAAATATCTAACCACAGTCAGACACTCCGTATAGTTCTACTTGTCACCCACCTCAATCTTTTAATGCCTACATACCTTTTAATGTATGTCATGCTAACCAGAAACAGCACACCCCTTCATTACAACTCGTATTTATTTTGATTTAAAAAATGGGTTTACATGTAATTCTTGCTTTAAATTATTTTTACTTCTCTTCCCCTTCATAGATAAGTCCACATTTAAGATAGTTTTACTACTTACGAACATTAAGAACACAGAGTATGAAACACTGAACAAGAATAAATGGCAATTTTCAGGTTGTTTCCTCTATTAAGTGGGTCCATAGAATTTGCACCCATAACTTTAGTTACCGAAATATAAATGTTACTTACCAGAAAGATGTATGAAGTGTTATACTGGGCATTACTGTTGTATCTAATGTGTGCATTTATAGTCCATATGAAAGAGCCTTTCAAATTAACTGATGTCAAGTTCAGATTTCTAGTATACCAACACCAATGAAAACTGAAGCTTTCAACGTGCAACTGTTTAAAAATCTCAGTATTTGCTCATAACTGGCTATTTCTAAACAGACAAAAACAAACCAGGAGTTTAGCTCCTTATATGTCCACAACAGGTTTTAAAAGAAGTGATTACTTTTTTTTTTTTTGAAGTACTGACTTCCACTGTATTTGTCACTATGCCAGATGAGATCTCATGTTTCTAACACCTACAAGAGCTTCCCTTTCACTTTCATCCCTTCCCAATTCTCAACCAGCTGCTACCTAAGTTCAGTTTCAGCTCACCTACTAAACCCCTAATGCTTCATCAATTTCCACAATAGCAGTAGTACAACTGTATCAGGGTAATACTTACAGCTACTTTGTAAACAACACATTTCCATCATTTCCAGTGTTGAAGGTATCAATCAAATACATCCAGGCATAGTCCAGTAAAACGATGAATTTGAACCATTGCAGCAATGAGTCCATGCAAGTGCAGCAGCAGTCCAAAAAGAGGAAGATGGGCATTAAGGAAAGAAGGAAAAGGAAAAAAAAAAAAGTTACTTACATTTGACCAAAGTTACCCACAACACTTTCCACTTAGTATAGAGTGGTTTATGTAGCCTTTAATTAAATTTCATATATGACATTTTCGTTTCATGACAACATCCTACATGACCTCCACATCACTTCATGCTCGATACAGGTAGTTATTCAGTAGTTTTTTGAGATATTCAGTGTGCTTTTTGTTTAACATATGCTATCTGAAGCTGTAATAGGTTCACAGGTATTTATTTTCTTCAGAGGTGTTCACAAGAACATGTAAATTCATTTCACCACACCACTGCGCAATATTTTTATTTTAGAGCTGAAAAGGTATAAAGATCAAATCCATCATTGTAAACATCTCTCACAATTTTGTATTTCTATGGCACTTTATACATTCAGTGAACAGTGTCAATCCACCTCATTTGTGACACAGAGCATTAAAGGATTGGTGCAAATTTGGGCCTAATTATCGTGACTGAACAGCCAGAAAATAAAGAACAGATTAGGGGGCACAAGCTAAGTGTCTGTTCAGCATCATCTAACTCTGTGGATGACAAGAGACCTATTCTAGCTACCAACACGGCACTTTAAAATACTTGTAACTATAAACTAGTAATACTTGTAACCACAAAGAGCCTTTAAATTTCTGGTTTTCACTAAACATCTTTCCATGCTTCAAGACATCAATACAAAAAAACAAACAAAAAACATGACAAAAATCTCAATATCAATTTCTAGGCCAGCAGTAAATGGTGTTTCTGCACCCTAACTTCTAATCTTGTAACCAATCCCATACTCCCAGAGACTTAGAGCCTATTTTTAGAAAATTTACATCGTGATGGAGACTACAGTGCAACGTGGTGCTGGGGTCCCCAACTAGACACAAGCCTTTTATTTTTAAAGCCCCCCCCCATATCCTATCAGTGTGCAGAGCCAGAACAACTCAAGACATTGGACAATTCACTGCTCTACCCTTCTGAGAGGACAAAAAAAAAAAGGGTGGGGGGCAGCAAAACACTGCCCATCAGCTCCAGTCCCTCTCTATGCCCTGCAGAAAGATAGCACAAGACACTCCATGTAGCTTAGGGAAGACAGATATGTACACAGCAGAAGTGGAGCAAGCCATACAGGCTGAAATACCAGTCCCTGAGTTCCTTGCAGCAGTATGAATGCCCAAAGGTTCTGATACCAACTGCCTTAAGCGTTGTGTTACTATCATTTATCATGTTGCACATCACTACTTTCAACTTTGAAACAAGGTATTGCTGTCCAGCACAGACACTTTACATCAGTTCTTCCAAGTGCACAGGACATGCTGGCTCCCCAGGAAAAAAAAAAAAACAACGGTTTTAAAATTGCACTGGTTAATAACACTATCAGCCAGCAAGAACACCCACATTGGTGAAACAAAAGTTCCTGCCTGCAGTGGCCAAACCCATACATCATACAACTGTGTGAACAGACGGCAGTATTTCTCTAAACACCTTCATAGCCACCAAAAATCTACCTGTCAAACATTTGTTAAGACAGAGGTATTTTTCCACTGAAATAGCTTTTGACTGATTTATCCTTCGTGCACTTGTACACTCTCCTTAGCATCACATACAGAGCTACATACAGCACCCAAGAGGCACAGCAGTCATAGATTCAGTCTCATCACGTGGTATCTCTTGTTCTCTGATCCTTTCTTACCAATTCTCAACATGCAATTTGCTTACTTAACTCATTCTGAGTACTGAGCTGATGATACTGTGAACTGTACACAGGCCCCAGACCTTGCTCCTGAGCTTTAAGAGATGTTCACAGCTTATCACACAGCACTAGTCCATCATCTCTGCTCTAACTTAGCACAAATGAAGACAAGCTACACAAGCTATTAGTTTGGCCTTAGATGACTTTTGATGCATCCACTCTGTGCACTCAATACTACTTTAATATAGGTCTCCCCCAAGCAAAATGTCAAATCCCACATAAACCAGCTGCGGAGTCAGTGGTGTTAGATCCATCATCTGAATCAACAGATTAATAGCCAGCAGCAAGCTGCTGGAATTGTGCAAATGAACAAAAAGAGAGAAAGGGGGCACCATCACTGACCTTCTGAAGAGTTCTAAGGAAGAACACTGACTGTAAAAAAAATAAAATAAATCCTCTTTTCCTTGTTTTCTGTCAAGTTTGTCTATCATCTTTGTTATTGACCAGACACCATAATTCAAATCTCTCCATTATTCTGTGCTGACTGTGCCAAAGAATGATAAATCTGAAGTCCTCTTCAGGTACTACCATCTGGGACAGCCAATGACAGTCTCTGGCATAAAGTCCACTGCCTCACAAAACAACATGCATTACCCCTCTGATCAAGAGGGGGTGCGAGTGCACAGGGAGCTAAAAGGATTTTTTTTACCTCTACTACATGCAACTTGAGAGCTCAGCTCACACTCCGCATGGGTAAGTGCAGCTGCTGTGCACTGGTAGCACTCAACAGCCTGTTACACCACCTTATAAAAACTACTTGAGGCTTTAGGACCTAGCCAAACTAGCAGCAAATATTAACAGAGACAAAAAACCAAAACAAAAACCAGAAAAGCAGTTTGACATCAGAGGAGTCACTGTCCTTTCCAATCCAAGTTGGCTTTGGAGAGTCTCAGACGTATTCCAAGAGAAAGAAACAGTATTTTGTTTTTTCCCCTAGTGACCTTCTAGGAGCTATTATTTTAAAAAAATCTCCAGAAGTACCACAGAAAACCCAAGAATTGTTGAAATTTGACCACAAATATAAGCAACATAAAACAGTCTTAGAAAGGGCACAGACACCCACTGCATTACACATGTGATAGTGCTCCTTGTCATCAGAAATGAAAATAAAAGGTGGTAATTAACTTATTTCACAGATTTGGAACAGGGAACACCTTCTGAACTTTTTTTTTTTCTTCTTTCTACAATTTACATTTGCTATGAAGTCAATTTATTCTTGTAAGGTACCTAGACACAGGGCAAATTTCCTTTATACACAGTTTATTTTGAAAATATGTTGGAGCTGCCAAAACCTAAGAAATTGTACCTGCTATAACAGTGGTTCAATAAAGCAAAAGTGTATTTTTATAACTTTTAGCTATTTTTTTTAGCACTCTTTAGCCACAGTATTTCCTTTACTTGTCATAGTACTTCTCTCTCCTCCAATATACATGATGTGGTTAACTTTTTCTTTTTTCTAACCATGCTAGTTGTTTAGAGTCTCCACATCAATACCTACAAGCCCCTGAAACCTGCTAGAAGGCCTAGAGATTTACTTCACCAACATCTTCAAAAGCCCTGAAAGCTTTCTACAGTTCAACAGTCTGCATTTTCTCCAGTCATCAACAGGGAGGCCATATATAAAATACGCAGCTAATACATATGCCTAAATTGTCCTGCCACATCCCAGAAGCTGACAGCAATGTCTCGTGTCTTATAACTGACAGTTTTTATTACCACATTCTTAAAAATATGAGCTTGAGGTAACAGTATTTAGCTTAGTAATGGCTCTTCAAGCCCTGAACAGTTAGTGTAATAGATAATTTACGTATTTTTTTCAAACAAACATTAAAGTATACACAATCCATATTAAAATAAAAATCTTATTTTTAAGAGGTATGGAAATAACTATATATACACAATATATATTTGTGAAGATAAACTTATGCTGAACATCTATGAATATCTGCTGTAATCTGCATGGTAGAAGTCTAGTACTGAGGGGAAAGGAAATTAGCACTTTCATTACCTCAGAGGCATCAGCTACAAAGAGCAGAAACCTATTAAAGCCTTCTCTTATAACAAGCCAACATTAGAAAAAAAACCCCAACTATTCTCACAGAGGATCCAAATGAAAAAAAAAAAAAAAACCCCATCCTTTTCATGCATAACCAAAATTAAGAAGTGAGGATCTCTTTCAGTCTCTAGGAGCAAGGTGATGAAGTTAATAATCAATAACTTCAATCGTTGATTCAGAGAATGCACTTTCAGTTCAACTGGTCCTCAAAAATCTCACTGGGCACAGTGAGTGAGTACAGGTGAAGTGTGAGCTTTCGATTCTCTTTTCCTGCATCACACACTATCATCTGGTTTGTTAAAAGACAGTGCTGGAACACATGTGATGTCTATGAGCAAACAGATTTCACAAGGATTCTGCGTTGTGAAGATCAGACAGCAGAGTTCATCTGTTGAGCTACAGACAGGGGAACAGCTCATCCTTCACCAGAATCAGCTGGACAACTCATTCCTCAAAGAAAAAGTAAACCTTTTTTTGTGCATTTTAAATACAATTTGGTTAAAACACAATTTTAAACCTTCTTGTTCTTTTTGTGCATTTTGCCCCTGATTTTTTTTTTAAAGCCTTGATCTGCCTACAGAAGCAGTACAAACCGCCCTCACATAATATCTTGCATCTAACTGAAATGACCACTTGAAATCAAATTTGACAGTAAAGTGACTGATTATCTTCCACTCCATAAAGTAAGGATCAAAATAAATACAGCAAGAAATGTCACAGGACACAGGAAAACTTACAGAAAGAGGTCAGCAAAAACAGCAGCCAGGGAACTAGTGTCAGGAGCCACAGCAGATCAAGCATCAACCACCTATCACTTGGTGCATCTATCACCACTTTTAACCCTCTTTCCTAACCCCTCCTCCTCCCTTTTGCTATCGTTGAATGTTTATTCCATTAGAAACACTGAGCCAAGGGCTGAAGATGAAAGATACAAAGAAAAAATATTTAGGGAAAAAAAAACATTATGAAAGGTTCCTGGATACAAAAAACCTCCAAGTGAAAAAAAAATAGCTAAATACTATTTTAAAAAGTATCTGTATCTATTTCATATTTAACATGTCTTTTGTCTATTTTATTTGTGGAGTTTCCCAAAGAGATGTAAATACAAGATTTTTTTTTTTTTTTTAAGCTACTGGGAGCAGTTTTATCTCACACTAATTTCCTATGAAATCAACTAAAGATTTGAAGCTTTGAAGAAAGACGTTTTTAAGGACACAGAAACAGTAGGTTAGTGCCTCAACCTGGAGAGACCTTTTCAGGGTTCTAAGTTAGCACTGGAAACACAGTAGAAAGAAGGAAAACCAGCATACTAAGTATTAAAAAAAGCATTAAAATATCATACTGAAATGCATGATCTAGTTCATTTGACATTTCCTTTTAATTTAAGTTACTGTTGAACATTTTCAGTTCCTCCAGGTTCACCTTAACATTGCATTTTCCTTCAAAATTTGCATACAGATGGGTCATTTGACAGCAAGACTCAGCAGGTGAGGGGGGCAGAAGAAAAAAAAAAACCAAAACAAAACCACACACACAAAAAGACCCAAAGCGGGGGGGGGGGGGAAGACGGGGTCACAAAAAACAACACACCACCAACAAAAAGCCCCCCCAAAAAACCCGATTTCCTCCCTCTCCCATCTCAAATTTCTGGGTGAAGCAGCAGCAACAGCAAAGGGCACCTTGTACCTGCCCAAGCACAGGACTGAATTTTTGAGGAAGAGCAGATTCCTGCAATCAAACTGGCAATATTTCAACAAAAGGACCCCAAAGAAAGCACCTGCAGGTTGGTGCTCTGCATTCTTAACTATTGACAGGAGTGGTATATACTACTGGGGAGTTTATTCTTCTCATCAAGCAGCCATAAGGATGGCAATACAAGACACTGCATCATTACATTTCCAGCCTAAAGGGCTCCTATCATATCTAGTAAGATTTCTTGAACATGTAGGTGCAGAAATGCTAATGAGAGATGAATCACTCGTGTAAAAATACTCAGGTTATGTTCAACACACTAAGTCAAATATGTTCCCCTGAAAATCATGAAAGAGATTACAGTATTTCGTCTCTGGTGCTTCTGTTAACATGAGGAATTATCATTTGAATTAATGAGGGTGAGGATTCAGCCTTGAGAGGAGAAAGCTCAAGGGAGACCTTCTTGCAGCCTTTCAGTACTTAAAAGTGACCTGTCAGAAAGATGGGGACAGACTTTTTAGCAGGGCCTGTTGCAACTGGACAAGGAGCAATGGTTTTAAACTAAAAGAGGGGAGATTTAAACTAGATAAGGAAGAAGAAATTGTTTTACTCTGAGGGTGGTGAAACCCTGGACCAGATGCCCAGAGAGGTGGTAGAAGCTCCATCCCTTGAAATATTCCAGCTCAGGTTGGCCAGGGCTCTGAGCAACCTGCTCTAGTTGCAGATGTCCTTTCTCACTGCAGGGAGGGTGGACTAGATGACCCTGAAAGGTCCCTTCCAACACAAACCATTCTGAGTGTAAGAGCTTTTCCCATACATTTCTGTATTGTGGATGCAACTCATTCCTGTATGAAAGCCATCTGTTTTTCTGTATATTCTCTTACTTATCTATCCTACTTTTTATACTGACCATCTCAAGCTTTGACTTACAGCAGTCTTCAGCAGTCCTTGTAGGTTTCACTAAGGCAGACATTTTAAGGTAAAATCGAATATCTATGTCCCTGTCACTTGTCTTTTAGTTTATTGTATTTTTGTGCTGCAGCAAACTAGTACTCTAGAACAGTGAAACCAAAGTACTTCTCAAAGCACCGATCCTTCTGTCTCAGATAAAATTTCATCAATTTCTTTGGAAAACTGAAGTCTATCTTGAGACTCTCTCATCATTAACAAGTTGTTACCAACTAATAATTTAAAACACATTTTTAATGGGGGGAGAGAGCATAGTGACAGCTCCAAATTAAATGACTGTATTTTTAACTCACTTGAAGCATGTTACATATTTTTCCAAAGCATTCATTTCCCTCCCAAGACAATACTTTAATGACACTAAAAGACAGAAGTTAGACTTTATAATTATAAACTGAATTTTCAAGATGTGTTGAAATAATCTTTATTTTTATGATTCAATAATTCTGCTACAAGGTATATCAAACACTAAAAGGAGAGGCCCTTAAGGATATAATTAAATTATTAATACATAGAAGATTTTGCTTTTTAACTATTTCCACACTGAGGAGTTCAGTATTTATAATATAACGAACTCTGAGACCAAGAAGATATTAAAAAGTAGGTGCTATTTTAAAGAATTATGTCGACTAATAAAACCCTCTCCGTGTGTTAAACTTAGACATTTTGAAACACATATGTCTGGCTGCATAATTTTTGTCTTTGGTTTTAAGATACAGAGATAGCATGGAAAGATAACTCCCATTATAATTACTGGGGAAGGAAGACAGGAAGTAAAATTTAAGATTGTTTCCCTGCAGGTTGCAATGGCAACCAATAAAAAAAGAATTGCCCATACTGATAATAAAATGTATCAGCCAGGTTTAATATAAAGATTATTACAATATATAATTTGTAGAATTACCACTCATCTGTAATGTTAGAAACCCTAAGTTTTGATTTCATTTATTCCATGTCAAGGAATTAATTTTTAACTTGGTATTTACTGCATGCATTTTTCAAAGAGAAAGGCAACCCATCTGAGCGTGTCCAGAACACTGGTAATCTAATTGCCTTGGAGGACAAAACTAAAGACTGCAAAGACTGAAGCCACAGCTCAATAGCAAACCATCCCAGTGATCAATGGCACCAAATCTGTCAGTTTCTCAACTTCCCAAGTACTTCTGGTTTTAGCATTAGTAACAAAAGACCGGCTGTGAAGACCAACCACTACATGGTCCGACACATATACCAGCAGAGCCATGTTACAATTTGAGTGGGAGTCAAATCCTCTGGCTGCCACACCAGAGTACTTGATGGCCAAGATTCACAACCAAGAAACACAAATTAAAAGAACAGAAAACACGAGCTTGTTGTTGCTACCCAGAGCAAGAAAGAATTTAACATATCAAGAGTCACCTTTACCTAACAGGATACTGAGTTCCTCTGCAGGCGCATTGCTGGGCAAGAAGCCAGAGACACAAACCTAGGGCCAGGGGAAATCCATTCCGTAACTTAGAGGCCATCCATTGAACCTCCCTTTGGAGAAGCTGTGTCTTAATCACTTCCAAAGTCTTCCAAAATAAACTTACAAACAAGATGTCAGTGTCCCTTCATTACTAAGGTATTAACACTCAAGTAACTCTGCATAAAATACTGAATACTAATTTTGAACTTGCCTGATTAAAATTTCAACTGCTTATGGATTCAGCACACAACAAATCTTTTACAAAGTCCTTTTAGAAGCCCTGTTGAACACCTAAAAAGGAATGAACACCAACCAGCTCAAAAATTAACTTGCTAATTACATTTGAAACTGCTGGTGAGGAAACACTCCCTGCTGAAATTCCCACCTTTTCTTGTAGATGGGAGCTCATTACAGCTATCTTCTCCTCCTTTCAAGCATCTAGTCTCCAGTATTGTTTTGAACTTTAAGATATTTTCTCCTTTAAGTGATTAAAAAGAAGATTCCTTCATTCACAATCTACAAGAAGGACTGAGCAAACATATCCTTCATTTTTTTGCCTCAATCTCTTTACGGTCTTGTTCCCCATTGCTTCAGCCTGTCACAAACTGCAAGTTCCTTCCATGGCTCTGAAAACTCACAGGTTTGCAGATACCCACAGAATTGCAAATAAGAGCACTGAAAGTCAATACTCAGCACAAATAGTAGGAGATGACCGTGAGTTTCAGCAACGAATATTGCAGCAGTTTCCAAACTATTATTCCCTGTAAATTCTCCCTCAACTAAGTGCTAACAAAAATAAAGAACCCAGAAGGTGCCAACGGGATGTCTCCCCTTCACCCATCATCAACAGATTACTCAGACTTTCATTTCACAACATCTGGCAAAGCCTCCCAAGAAGAAACTAATTTAATCTTGAATCTCTTGGTTTATTAGTATATCTTTACTAGCTACAAGTAGGAAGCATTCCAGAAACGGTATCAAAGGTGAGAAGTAAGAAGATGGGCTCCTTGGCCTCACTCTACTTCGGAAATTTTCATTGTCCCAAACTTAAAAACATTCAATTACATTTAAACCAGCATCTGGAACTCAGATTTTGAGTCATATACTCTGAGTTTTGCATTTTTGTTTCAAAAAACAACAGTGAGCACTGGTAAAATTGCACAGCCAGAAAAATCTCTAGGAAAATTACAGTTCTCCATCTCCAGCAACAGTTTTTAATGCCTAGCAACTGCTTTGTCTAACAATAAGTCAGCTAAAACTGGTATCTCAACTTAAGGTATCATTACAATTAGGATCTGTAGGTCAGGACTACAAGCCCCTCTGCACTGCCAGATTTCTGCAGCCACCATTAGCCAAGGCTTTGGTTTTGCATATCGCTCAATAAAGTCACAGTGCTAAGATTAGTATTACCATAAACATAGTAGGTAATGATGCAACAGCAGATAATAAAAAGCCAAGTCACCTCATTACAGCAGCTGACAAAAGAGCCATTAAAGTTTGCCCGCTTGGGTTGATCCTCAGCTAAGTCACCAGCTCAGCACTGAGGGGAGAGTTCTACCTCCTCAACCACCAGTATTAATTCCTCCACCAGGATAGGGAAAGAGGAAAGCCCTATCTCCACACTTGTGGAGTGGAAATAAGCAAGTTGTACAACTAGATCAGCTATCACATATCTCCGCTGCCTTGGGCACACCACCACAACTTTCAGGTTACATTCAGATTCAGAAACTCAAGCTCACTTTTCTTTGCAGTAGTGCTGTATTACACCAGTTTAAAACAGGCACTGAAACCGGGTGGTGCATACCTGGGTACTGCCAAAACGGGCAGTTGAAGTTTTATCTCTTGCCAAGAGCACACTCTCATTTCTTTCTTCATGCCAATATTTTTGTGATCCCACAACATGAAAGGTTCAGGAAGCTCAACTGATAGACAGAAAAATATTCTTGAGGAAGAAAGACCAGGTAGTTCCTCATAGTTGAGCTCCATGAACTGACTCACTGTCAGGTCAGAGGCACCACTGCAAGGGTGGGGAGAGCAGCAGAACTGCCTCCTTTCAAGCAGCTGGCCAACAGATTCACCCAGCAACTCTACAATTGGTGATGAGCTTAAGCTTCCCTCGTGTCATTCTGGTAACTGCACAGCTCAGGAACAAGCCTAATTAGCTCACATATCAAGCTGAAAACTACTCTACCATAAGGCTAACTTTCCATTACATCAGCAAGCTCATCTAATCATACCAGTATATGAGCACTAGAGGTAGAACAAAGGAAAAAGAGAAAAAACACAATCAAGAGAATGCATTTCAGTTGCAGTCCAGTTATACCAGTGTAAGTGATAAAATCAGATAAGGTTCTTGAGAACAAACAAGAAGCAGAGGATACAGTTTGAAAAGACTGCTGGGCATACTAAAATCTCCTGCAAACTGAGAAAGAATTGCACATAAATTAGATTAAAACACTCCAACTGGCCAACACTGGAAATGGTTTGATTTAATCTTTATGTTAATGTTAACTTAAGCATTCTTGACAGTTTTGACTAAGTCAAATTTCATTTTATTTCAAGTTCAACTTGAATCATTACATGAATGGCCTTTTAGTGTAGGAGATATAAAAAGAGGTACCACTTTTCATACATTATTCTTTTAATTATCTGCCTGCCCATAACAGTTACAGCCACTGGTACCAGTACCACCATTCATGATACCTTACATTTTTCTCAGCATCAACTGCAATGACTTACAATGGGTTTTTTTGGTTTGGTTTTTTTTTTTTTTCAGACAAATGTCACACCAGAAATTCTGCCATCAATGACTTCAGCTGCCTTTCTGAAAAGTCTCTGTAATAACATTACTGTACAAGACACTGATTTCTACATATGACTATTTTGATTGGAATTTGATAAATTGCAGCTCAACACTCACCAATAACATTAAAGAGCATGCCTTACATATCTAGCTTGCATTTTTTTCTGGTCATCATTCCCGGCATGCTTTACCTCAAAGTACTGGAAAAAGATTAGCATGTGATATTCTCTCCTTTGAGAGCATGATTCTAGGACAACTGTTACCTCTTGGTTAGTCAAATGAAAGGAAAGTATAAATCCCTTATCTTGCTTTCCTCTGGTCTTGCATCTTTTGTGAGTATGACGCAATCTGTCCACTTACAAAGCTCTATTTAAAAAAATGCTGACAGCAAAACTAGGTGCTGTATCTTACTATTGATCCCCTAAAGCTACAGTGAGTCAAAGGATGGAGAAATCTCCCTAATATTTTAAGCAATCCTTCCCCTGCTTATTAGTCCTAATGTCTTTACTATTCAAGTTAAAAAAAAAAAACAATCAAAAAACACACAACCATTAGCTGGAAAAAATGGGGAAAAAAAGCCATTAAAAAACCTACATGTTGAGATGAGATTTTCAGTATTGACAAAAAATAAACCTAAATCTTCTGTGACACTACAAAATAATACAGATCTATTTTATTTGCTTCAGTGCTTCTGAATATAACACACACAGGGTTATTGTTCTGTAATAGCACTTCAAAAATTATTTGCAAATGGATTCTGAACTATCATGGTGTTAAATGATAGATATCTGGCATGAAAATGGCCACAAAAGAGCCACTTGAAAATAAGATACAGAGGCAGAGCCACTGAAGATCAGACTCCTCATAAGAATGATAAGCAGGCAGTGCACCACTCTTGTGTGGCAGCACTACCAGTGCAGGCACTGGAGTCAGAATGCAACTGGCCGGTTCCCGTAAGGCACACTTCTAACTGATGCACAGAGTACAGAAGATTCAGTGGGTTTTGTGGGAACAAAGCCCAAGTCTGGTCAGGCATGTGTGTGCAGACCTGTAGCTCAAGCTCTGTCAAAAGCAGTAGATACATACTGTCTTCTGAAGTGCGTGCGCTAGATACCTTTTGATTTTCAATGTGACACAAAGAACATCACAACTTAAAGTAGCTCCACATAGCATGGCTATGCTTGGGCAACACAGCAAATAACCTAGTTTTGCATCTCAGCTGCATTCAACTAAAGCAGGAAGCAAAAACTACAAGTTATGGAAGTAAATATTGATTTGATTCTTTTATTCTATACATAAAAGCAAGCTACCTGATGACATTACAGCACCATCACAACACAACCATTAAACCAGGGCTGGAAAAAAGTCCCATTTAACTCACCCTTGTCATACAGTAACTTCACTTTGGCCAGGTGAACAGGAAGTCACTGGCTTCTGTGATTCCAGTTTCTGGTCCTCACGGCTGAGAAATGTCTTTACCTCACCTGTGCCACCATCCACACCTCTGTAAGACACCTATTCTATAAACATCAGTTCAAGATGTTTCAAACCTGTCTAGGGAATGGTTTGTGACCACCTACAGTTTAACACTACCCCATATTTTAATAACTAATTTCAACAAGATTTAACTACTTAAATAGTGACTAAATGCCATTCTAATTACAGAGAACACATTTGCAATTAACCAGCAATTTCAGAAGCTAGAGCACCAAGTTACAGAAAACAGAACATCTCATACATACACACCTCTGGTCTAGACAGGTTAAGCGAACAGTCTGGCAATAAATTAAAGCTAAAAATGTACATCACACTACAGTTCTGAGCAGAAGCCTCTCTCCTACACCTTCTCCAAAGCAAATTTTCCTTTGCCGATTTTGTGTTTTAAAATGAAGCTTTGAATCTGTAGCCATTGTATTTACTATTTGTTGTCTTAATGGGTATTTTAAGATAGTATTAAAAACATGACTACAGCAGCACTAAGCCACTCAAACTGAGGAAACTGTACGAGTCTGACCCACGGAAGAGAATAATGAAAGTACCACAATGTTGCCAGCCATTTGATGAAGATCTACTGTGCACATTTAGACATTTTTATGCAAAAATAAAGCAACATCTGTAGTATTTTAGCTTGCAAATGAGACAAATCTGATCCTTTATTTCTGCCCAAGATAAAACAATCAAGTTTTTATCCATATATACACAAACACGTTTGTCACACCGAGTACACATCTGAAGACATGTTTTAACTGAGACTTGTCACTTGTCCTTGTGGGTAAACTGAAGGAAATGCTGTGAGTTATTATCAACACCCAGACTGATAGGCACAGTTCTGGGTGAAATTGCTTCAATTTCAGAATGCCTAAGCAGCAACCCTTTCTTCCAGAGTAGCAGACACAGACCAGGTGAGGTTCCCGCATTTCTATTCAGGTTTCAACATAGACAAGGTACTAATGACCTTTAAAACAATCTCTTTTTTTGAAACCTGCTGTCCTAAGTAAAATTTCAATTTATTGGGTTTTGTTATTCACATGTCAGCTTAAAATAAATAAGTACATAAATTTTAAAAAATGCAGTCATCTGAAGCCATGCCAAAATAATGCTCACAAATCACTAAAGATGCTAGTAATCTCCTAGAACAAACAAGCCACAAACATTACCAGATAATCAGGTATCAAGTGAAAGACGTTAAACACTATACAAAAACACACCTTCCAATCTCCAAGCATTTCAGCAGGCAGGAACTTTTAAAATATATGTAGACAGAAGTATAAAGAAGAAATAATTTACAATAATATTAGGTTGATATCTCAGTGAAAGTTCTAGTCAGAAATTAAGTTATCACTTAAGAATTAAATGCTACCACTGTAAAAAAAATCCCGCATAAGAAGGTACAATCTACCTCTTCCCCAAGATATACAGCAATGGCCCATCTAACTTCCATGGGAGCTGAGACTGAGTATTCACACAAGCTGATGTTACTTTGGTTCCAATATTACTACAGTTATTAGGTATTTCTACATATGGAAGTATTTCTGTCATGGAACAGAACCTAATGCCATTGTCAATCAGAGGGAGATAAAAACGGTCAAGAAAAAAAATAAATCAGTGAATGAGTCCTTCTGACTTTTCATCTGCAGAAGGTGGCACACAAACTGCACACAGAAGATTCTTGAACGCTGTCTTTCACAAATTGCATTTGCACATCACTGCTTTAGCGTGAAAACATCTCCATGCTAAAATAAGTTTAGCTGCTTTTCTTTAAGTGGCCCATTAAAAAAAATCTCCGTACATAATCACCCCTTTTCCCAGTCACCCCTCCAAAAATACTAAGCCACCCTCCAATTTATTTTGCAGGACCGATTCGCTAAGCGATGAAGAATCAATACAAACTGCTCAAAGAGCATTTAATGTAAATTTCTGGGGGAGCTGTTGGTAAATTGCATTTTTAATTTTTTTTTTTCCGTCTGATTTGAGAACGACCGGCCGAGGCCCCAGCCCTGGCCCGCTGCAGGAGCAGAAGCCGGCTGAGGCAGCTTGGGCGGGCGCGGACCGGGCGCCCCGCCGAGGCGGCAAATAAAAGCCAGACCCAAGCGACATAAAGCCCTCAAAAAAAAAAAAAAAAAAGAAAAAAAACCCAAAACAAACAAAAAAAACCAAACCCACAAAAAACCACCCTGGAATTTAAAAAATATAAAGCTATAGGCGCAGGTAGGCAGCTGGCGGCCCAGGCCGGCGCGGTGCCTTCGGCCCCTCTCCCGCTGCTACACACGCACCCATCCCCGCACAGCCGCCCCCTTCCCCTTCCTCCTCCCCTCGACGCCGTGATTTCGGTCCCACCCGCTCCTCTCCCGCATATTTGAAGGCTGCTTTAATTCCTGAAGCAAATTCCTCCCTCCCAAATTTGGGCGCAAAAGGAAAAAAGGGGAGGGGGGAAGGGGAGAAAGCGAGGGAGAAATATCTCCGTCATTTTCACCGCCTAGATCTCCAGCTCCGCGCAGACATTATACAATTTCGGCAAGGCAGGAAGTGACTGCGAAAGGGGGGGTGGGGGGGTTGGATGGCGGCGGCGAGGGGCTGGAGCCGCATCTGAGAAGAAGGAAGACAAGCGGCAGCGAGAGGGAGTGAGGGCCCCGCGGCGGGGCCGCCGCTTCGCCCGGCAGCCGGTCCCCGTCGCCGCGGGGATGAGGGTCTTGGTAGTACTCGCTGCACCCGCTCCCCCGCCCGCCTCCCTCCTCGCTGCCTCCCAGCCCACCCATCATGGAGACCCTGCAGACTCCCGCCTTCGGACTGTCACGGTCTTCCCCTCTCGCGCCTCGGCCCCGGGCTGGAGACTCACCCATGGCGCTGGCCGGTGGCGGTGTCGCTGACGCTAGGCTCCGGCTGGCTACCCGCCCCCCCCCTCAGCCGCGGCGGCACCGAGCGGGCCGCCCCCTCCTCCCCGCGCGCCTTCCGCCAGCCAACCCGGCGGCAGCCGCAGCGACGATTCTCCTACGCCGATTCCGCCGAGGGGCTGCGGCCCTTCCGCACAAGCGCCTACGCGCGCCCGCTCTGGCAGCTGGACGGACTTAGCGGCTCGGCACAGCTCCGCTCCACCCGTCGCCTGTGCCGCCTCCTCCTGCTGCTGCTGCTGCTCCTGCTCCTCCTCCTCTCGCCCGCCCGCCCGCTCGCTCCGCACACGCTTGCTCCCCGCCCGCCTCCTTGAGCGCCCAGAGGCAACTTCCGGCTCAGCGTGAGGCTCACCGCGATCTCCACGTCTCTACCACCGCCCCTCTCTCCCAGCCCAGGCCTTGACTATTACTTCCTCCCGCTTCTTGTCAGAGAAAAAAGGGACCGCTCGGCGGACATTTTTAAACAAGGCATGCTCAAGAGCGCGAAAACGCCCACGACGGCCGCCGGGCTTTGCCCGAATCAAACATGGCCGCCGACTTTGATGGGCCGGGCGACGTGGTTACAACGCCCCCTCCTTTCTCCGAGGCTATTCTCAGAGCGTCGCTGCTCCGTACGCGCCTTGCGGAGTCTTTTGAGCGCTATGGAGCCTTACGCTCCCTCCGCTCGCGCAGTTGGCGTAGCAGAGGCCGCCTGGAGAAGGAGAGCGTGGGCAACCCCTCCACCGGGCCGGGTGAGAGGGCCCAATTCGTAACCGCTGCCTTATGCAGGAAACTTCTCTCCGCCGCCGGTAAGAGACACAGCGGCCAACACGCCGGTCGGCTCCCTCTGGGGCGAGGGAGACCGGGCCCTCTGCCCTCAGAAGGCTGGAGGTTTTCTGGCATGTCTTCTCCCACAGGTGTGGGCTCTGTGGTGAGAACGTGAAGACACTGCTGAGCTGGTAATATCCCCATCATCACGGCCGCAAATGGGCCCAGATGGGCCTTTCGGGCCATCATCAAGTTATAATTTGGTTCCCAAGATCATCCCCATGAATGAGAGCTCGTATTTAAAAAAAAATTGAACTATTTGAACATATGTGTTGGTAGTCACCAGATGAGATCCTTCTAGGAGGCCAAAAGGATGCTCAGACACATTGGGAATAGCACAGACAAGCCCTACTGCCTGGGCTGGTCTAGCATGTCTCAAAGACCCTGAATTACTGACTGAAATATTGCTGTACGTTGGAGAAAACATCAGCTCCTGTAAAGTAGTGACACTGGGAAAGGACTGACTCCCAAGAGAGGCAGAAAAACTATTTTTGCCTTTCCTATTCCAAAACAGCTCTCTATGTATTCCCTTTTTATGTTTGGGACAGGTATTTGTGGAACACTTTAAACTCTGGGATATTCTATGCCCTAACTAAAATACTGGAGACCCATATTTATGATGTGTGATTTGAAACTTAACATACTTGCTTTTGTGTTTGGGATTTCTGAGTGTTCCTTGCCTTTTCTTTCACACAAGGCACAGGGCTCTCAAAAAGGTAAAAATACGTTAATTTATTGTTATTCTGTATTTTTTTCTGCCGTTAAGAGTACATTTTAAGAGTGTGCCCTGGTACTAGAAGGATGTAAAGAGCAATTTTCATTTCTGCAGCAAAAGGGAAATTTTCAATAATGAAGTTTTTCTGTCGATAGAGTCACTACCTACAATGAAGATGCAAAGTTTGTCCTTGTTTCTCGATTATTTCCATCCAATTCTTCTGTGTCTATTGCCTGACTTTCTTTTTTGGGTGTGTTTGATAAGTAAATACTTTTTATGACAAGAAAAACCCATCCTCTTTTCAGAAAGGTATACAGTCCTGTACCACGTGGTTCGGTGCTGTTTGAGAACTAGAAGTACTACAATAAACTGTGGTTCTCGGATGCCCAAGGGAAAGAGATTTTTATTATCGTTGGTCACAGGACTGCCAAATGGTATTTCATAAATCTGTGTCTTTCACAATGGATGAGGTAAGAAATAACCCTTTTTTTTTTTTTTTTTTTCCATTCTGGTTGTTTTAGGTGGTAATGTCCATGGCAATGGGATATGGCTGCATAGCTCTTGTGGTTATTTGAATACCAAAAAGAGGCTCTTTACACCACAGAAGTTGTTCATTGAATGCAAAATATGGTCCCCACAGCTCTCCCATAAATACACATTGTGGGAAAACAAACAATATGAATAATCCTTGTTTTCTTTCTTTAGCAAGGGCTTCAAATTGCTCAAAACCACTTACATTCATTTTCACATATGCAGTATTGAGAAAATAGTATGTAATGTTCGGGAGGCCTTCAAAAAGGGAATGATGCTGGTTAAATAATTTGCTTTTAAGGAAAGTAAGACATTATTTGATGGATTGATAACTGGAAAAACAAAAGTGAGTTTACATCATCAAAATCTACTGCAAAACCGGCACAGGCTTAATGAGGAAGCAAGATACAAGGCAGTGGGTTTTATGTGAGGTTAATGTCCCATTTTTCTGTGTTGTGAATAGCTGGGGGGTATTCTCTTTTCATACTGTAATTTACAGGGTTAGGAAGATTCTGCAAAATTGTATTCATTTTGAGAAGACATAAAGCAAATGCAAACCCTAAGGTTTGAAGAATACCATCTTTTGCATACAAAATAATAAATCCAAACTTCTCTATTCCTGTAGTGATTCCTTCAAAAGAAAAAGACTTTACTAAATCTGTCACTAAACTGTAAAAAACTGAACAAGTAAATTTCAAGACTCTTTAGATTCTATGTATCTGATTCTTTTGAAAGAAGATACAATTCTGTGACTGCTTGCTGTGGAATTAATAAAAAGCTTTGCAGAGTTACCTGTAGAATGCTACCTACCAGAACTCAGAAGCCATCCATGTCCTTGTCCTTCAGATAAACAAAATCCACTCACCTTATTTACAACATCTGCTAACCAGGGTTGCTACTAGGTTGGTTCCCAACCAGCCTGGGCAGTTTCAGTGTCTTCTTGCCAGTAAGATCTATGAAGACTAGTTTGTTTGTTTGTTTGTTTTTCTTTAATGCAAGCAGATGTGACTCACTGGGTGAATTGGCACATAGCATTAGCTCCAGCATGGGATGTGGTGGAATTACTGTGCTTGTACCCTGTGGACTTGCTCCTCCACAGCAGCCACAGTACCTTCTCGGTTTGTAGGGCACATGGTGCATCTCCAGACTAAACAATGCTTGCTCAGCTGGTCCAATGTATGCAGCTTCCTTCTGAGCCTCTGTGCAAGTGTAACAAAGCTTTGCATAGCAAATGATCCCTTGCCAAAGCAACCAGTTTCATTACACCATCAGGGTGAAGTCCTAAACTCTCACTCCTGTAAACAATCTAGATCTTGCAAGATAGGAGGCTGAGGTTGTTCAACAGTAAAGAAGCACAGTATCCTCCACCAAACCCATCCTTAAATCTCATCTTTCCAGTAATGCCTACCAGCATCTTCACTACTCTTTGCCCACTGCTTGTCATGCTAACTAGAAATGTCTCCTGTCCTTGCACTTTGTAGCTTCATTGACATTTGTTGCTCTGCCATTTTGCTTTGTTCAAGAAGTGGCCCCAACATGATGGTAATAGAAATGCTAACAATAGTATGAGGCATCTAGTGTCACATTTAATCGGGCCCCAATGTCTTGTCCATCAACCCTTTCCAATTTTGAGACATTCTGAGTCAGTAGGGTCTCTTGTCTGAATAAAGGTTTCCATAATCAGGCCTGTATTTGTGGCACTTTTCTGCATTCAGAGGAGGGCTGTTGTGAAACAGAAAACCCTTACAAATTCACAAGCAGCACACCAATCAACTCTCCTAACTGTCATTTTGCTGCCATCGTGGCTCTTGACTTTGGCTGCCATCTACAACATTATTCTACAAATAGGTAAATGAAGCAGCATAAAACGTATACCTCTTGGCTCCCTTTTAAGTGTTGCCATTTGCTGTTTAAAATAACTCATGGCATCATAGAACCATAGGAGGGTTTGGGTTGGAAGGGACCTTTCAAGGTTATCTAATCCAATCACCCTTCAGGAAGCAGGGACATCTGCAACCACAGCAGGTTGCTCAGAGCCCCGGCCAACTTGACTTTGATTGGTTCCAGAGATGAGGCTTCTACCACCTCTCTGAGCAACCTGGTCCAGGGTTTCACCATCCTCAGTGTAAAAAATTTCTTCCTTCTCTCTAGTCTGAATCTCCCTTCTTTTAGTTTAAAACCATCACCCCTTGTTCAATTGTAACAGGCCCTGCTAAAAATACAGTCCCCACCTTTCTTATAGGCCTCTTTAAGTATGGAAAGGCTGCAAGAAGGTCTCCCTGGAGCCTTCTCTTCTCTAGGCTGAACAACCCCAACTCTCTCAGCATGGCCTCCCAGCAGAGGGGTTTCCAGCCCTTGCATCATTGCTGTGGTCTCCTCTGGCCCTGCTCCAACAGGTCCCTGTCTGGACCCAGCACTTCGGGGGTGTCTCACCAGAGCAGAGCTGAGGGGCGGGATCCCCTCCCTCAACCTGCTGGCCATGCTGCTTCGGATGCAGCCTGGGCTGCAATTGGCTTCCAGGCTGTGAGCACAGGGTGATGGATCCTGTGCAGCTTTTCATCCCTCAGTAACCGCAAGTCCTTCTCCTCGGGGCTGCTCTCAATCCCTTCATCCCCCAGTTTGTATCAATACTGGGGATTGCCCCACCCCAGGTGCAGGACCTTGCTCTGCAACAGTAAGAAAGAACTATATTCATCTATAAATGCTTGTAGAATCCTGTAAAAGTTATGAACACTGGCTTCTATTGAACAATTGCTATGGGAAAAATACAGCATCTCTTGTTTTGTAGTGTGTTTACTGTATTGTCCTGGTATACATCCATTATTTCACTTATCTGAAGAAAGAGGCTTTGATAGATTATGAGACAATGATGTGATCCTTGTGAGAGGCACACACATGCACTTATTGTTTAAGGCAGAAAATGGCTGCTTTGTGCAGTTATATTTGTGTGGCGGGGAATATAAATCAGAAGGAAGACAGCCCTACCCTTAGTCATGTACTCATACCAATAATGGTTGCTTCCTTAAGTAAGGTGAGATACAACATTCTTGGTCCTTTCCTTCATCCTTGTGAAGGACTCACATCTTGGGAAATGCAGCAGATTTCCAGTAACACTAAAGTAACTGAAATATGCACCCTACAATGTGTTGTTTGTACAACACTCAGATGCAAGCCGGTCAGCTGACAGACTGAAAATTTTATTTCCTACTCCATGGAGAGTCAGAGCCTGAAGGAAAGGCAACTGCTTGAATGACCAGGAGTCAGGTGATAGTGTACAGCACATATCCTGTAATTCCAGTTCTCCATTTGTTTATTTGTTAATAAGTAAACCCCACTAGGGTTGGGTAGGTCTCTGTAAATCCTTATGAGGCCTTCTATATACCAAGATGGGTAATCATTAATATGCAATGAGGCAACCAAACATGTGCTGATGAACCATTGTGTCTGAGCAGAGTCCAGTGGGCATAAAGACTCTGCTCATACAGCCACCAGTGTGAGAGCTGGGCCTTCAGAGAGTTGGACTTGCTGCCTATTTACATGAACAAGTGCTTCCTAGTGTACTTTGCATATTACATTGTAAAAAAACTAATTAGGCATGTGATGCAATGTGGCATTTTATTAAATTTTATTTAAGGAAAGGAATTATGCCCTGTGAAAGAAAAATAATTTTTCTTAAAATGAGTTAATGAGCTTAAAATTAATTTCCTGCATAAATGCTAGACAAGGTTTATTTTTTTTTTTCATTCCGGAAGTAAAATAGTACAGAATAAATAATGGTAAAATATTACAGAATGGAAACAGATAATTCTGTATGTGTACACTAGCCAGCTCTGTATTCCCTTTACTGATATAAGAAAATTGTTTCTAGAAAAAATAAAGTCAATGACAAGTTCTGATAGGAGAGAAGTACTGTGTACCCTGTGCCATTGTGGTCTCAGCAGTCTGGCTTTGTAGCTTCCAGTTGTCCCCTTTGGATTAAATGACATCTGCATCTCTTTAGGAACACTGCACTGGGCTTTGTCCTTGCAAATGCGAAAGCAATAGTGTGTCTAGTACGTGACATGAGGCTTGAGTATGTCACAGCAAGGCCTTGAGTACAAACACTGAACAACTGAAGCAAGGTGTTTCAGGTGCTACTACTTCCTGGCATTTTAATCACTTGGTCAATTGGTTCTGTTTCCTTTACCTTTGGAAATGTGATTTGAGCTCTTGACGCAGTTACTGGGCTGCCTACAATCCTCTTCAAACTTTTCCCAAAGGGACAAATCTCTTTCTTCATTCTGCAAGTCAGACCAGACAGGACTCTGCTTTTTCTGAGTAGGCAGGTCACGAGTCCACCTTATTCTTTTGACGTGCATGTGACTTGGCTCCCAGATCCACCCTCTATGGCTGCACCTGGCATTTAAATGAATCGATTAAGCAAAACAAATCATGACCATCAGGAGAGTGGCACTTCGCAGACAGGAGCACTTGAACCTCCTCCACGTCCGTGGAGTACATGTACCCATGTAACTTGCCCAATGTAGTCAAACCATCCTTCCTTTTTTTTCTGACCAACTGCTTTGCAGTAACAAATTATTGCTGCCTTGGCATCAGAACATCAAGCCTACTCTTCCTGAAAGTCACTTCTCAGATACACCATTGCACTTTTCAATTTCAGATATTCCACCAGCTTTTGACTGTTAAGTTCCAGCCTAAAATGAGTTTTTGAACCCTTGGGCTAGAATTAATGAATACAGTCTTTGCAGTCCACTGCTTGGCTTTATATCTTGCTTTTGTCAGAGGATGGTGGATTTGTACCTTTCTTTTGGGTTTTGGTGATAGTGGCAGCCATTAAGGTGAACATTCCTATGTATGTAGCTCCAGTTAATCCAGTAGAGCTACTCGCTTGTTCCTTGCAACAAAAGGTGATGTTAAACACTTAGAAATAAGTAAAAAGCAAACTTAATCTTTTTATTAAGCCGTGTGTAAGGATTGGTGTTTCTTTACACATGGAACTGACTGAAGCCTACTGCCACTGATGACAGCAGGAATTTCACAATTGGTTTTAAGGGTTATACAGTCTCCTACAGACAGATCTGTTTATTAAAAAAAAAAAAAAAAGTACATTAGAAATACTCAAAACACATTAGAGTTCAAACCAGTTAGGTCAATTATAACTGCATAATGAGGAAAAAAATATAAACTGAAACACAGACCAAGGAAAACTCTGAAACTTAATTCAAATTACTTTTTTTTTTTTTTTTTGGTATTCTGAATTACATCACGCTGAACTTTGTCTTTTACATAAGGAGAACAGTACTTAGTGATTTTGATATGATGACTGAGCAATACTTGAAATAGAGCACAGTTCTGAAAGAATCTGTTATGTAGTTGTTTGAGATTCATAATGGAAGATAATGGTCTTTTTGATGATGAATCCACTACATAAACCAAGAATATTTCAAGAGCTTGTTTCAAAGTAGGTCCATTAACATAACCCAAGATATATCCTCAGTCTTCCAGATAAGAAATGTTCTTGAATTGTTGTAATAACAGAAAGTTAGAGAGTTTTTGAAGAAATTATGTGCTTGTTACAGAGCCAAACTTCAGGCTCAGTTCTTTCAGTGTATACATTTTAATGGCAAAGCACATAATCTGTGTTAGTGTAGAAAAATTAGGATCGGTGTTTATTTGCATAATATCATAGATATGTTTTATGAAACAACTTTGTTTTTTCCCACTTCTGGATCAGAAGGTCATTAAATGTCCTTCTTGGACTAACTAGCAGTATGGGCTTTTCTTACTCAGGATGTTCCTAAGCTCCTTGTCAACCCTTTTTTTTTTTTTTTTTTTTTCCCTCTTAGCAATCTAACGTAATGCCCAGTGTTCTGTAAAAACTATGGTTAAAACCTGCAGCTGAATATGTGTGGAGCATGTATTGTTTGGTTGTACATTGATAGCACTTTTTGACAGTTATTGTTGGGCCCTACAGAGTGCATGGGAACACCTCTGTTATGTAATATGCTAAATAAAACCACTGGGTTTTAATATACATGTAACACCTAGTTGCATGACTTCATAGTTTATGAATACAGGAGTATTTAGAATCATAGAATCATAGGTTTGGGTTGGAAGGGACCTTAAAGATCATCTACTTCCAGCTCTCCTGCCATGGGGATTTCTAAAGCCCATGCTCATTTTTGGATATTACTCCAAAGAAATAGTCTATTGAACATGACAGATACAGGTTACAGATACCTGCTGTATGTTCTTATTTCTTTGAAATATCTACCTGGAAAATGTTACTGAAAGAGGGTTCAGTTGTGGAGAAAGCAAATATTTGCCTGTGTTACCCTTCTTTAAAAAGTGTTTTGACTGCTTTTATTAAAAAAAAAAAAAAGAAAAATTGTAGTATTGTTCTACCTGTAGGATATTAATATGCAGATCATGCAGTTACTATTGTGTTGACTGGTTAGTTCAAAAATTGTTTAATTCCAGTTGGCAAGACAGTGATCTTCCATTTACATCAATTAATTTATTGGTGTTTTTTCTATTTTATTGTAACTATGTCAACTATTTAAAACATCTATAAATATCCCCATGGTAATGGAATTCACTTGGCAGCAATATATAGTTACATGAATCATAACTAGACAGAAAATAAATGGTTTAAGGCATAACTAAATACCAAATGGAATTCGGTATGTTTGGTAACAGCAGAAGGTACATTCACAATATGTTTATTGTGAATGTACCTCAACACCATTAATATTCTTTCTTGGAAAACTCTGGTTCTAGAAAAAGTCACTTTGGGCCTGTTTGAGACTTTGGTCCTGATCTTCTGGGAGATGTTCCCCAGTAGAAACCCTTTCCTGCAGATGGGTAGATAACCCCTCAGCTCTGTTGTGGCTGAGTCCAGAGAGCAAAGGTGGCTGTTGTAATTCTATATGAAAGAATTGGAGATAATTGAATTGTTATGATTATGGATCTCTTGGGTGTATGGGCAGGCTGTAACATGTAGATGGAGAAGGTTCTCAGCTTGAGGACATGTCTTTGACAAAAAGCAAGCTAAAGCAGCATGGACAGACCTTCCAGAGATCTACTGTATGTGCGTGTAGTTTCCAATGCATAAACAAGTCTCTGTTTTTTGGAACAGCATGGGATGGCTGAACACATGCAAACAATTTTTTGCAAGAGAACAGTATTCCAGTTTTCTTGGGCTACAATTGGCAAAGAAGCCTTTTTTCAGACTATTCATAATTACCACAGCTATGAAAAAAAAAGAAGTGTCCATTCAATTTAATATCTTAGATGGACCCATTAGTTACTGGTGTCTTGTTGCATAAACTCACACAGTTGCAAAAGTGACGTAGGTTTTTAATGCAGGACACCTTAATCCATTGTGATAGCTACATGGTTTCTCCTTCGAATGCAAAGAGAAGGTTGTGCAGTCAGGGATATTTTAATTCCTTATCTCAAGTGCAGCAAATGGAAGACAGAGCATTGAAAGACCTAAATAAACCGTGATGTGATAAAACATAACAAAGTACAAAATGAAAACATCCAGTTTATTTTGAGAATGTTCTCATAGAATGGAATACATCAGTCTTGAACCAAAGCATACATTTATCCAGACTGCTTGCTAATTCACAGTTTATTTATAAAATTATTCCATTTTTGATAACATCTTTATCTGGCAAGGTGCCTAACCTCTGAGGCACAATGGGGAGAAGATATTATGCTAGCATCCTCCTTCCTCTTTATGTACAAAGCAAAGAAGCTGGAAGGAATTGCAATATTACTCTGCTGACTGACCTCAGGCAGCAGCACCAGGGGGGTCTCACTGACTTCCAGTCATGAGTGAAAAGATAGGGCACCTCTAAAATGAAGACTGCAGGATATCTTGGTAGGTTCTCAGAATGGCCCACCAAAGCAAGCTAGGTACAAGGCTGTAGACCTGTTGTGGTACAGAGTTGTCCTGGTTTGAGTCCCTAAACCTTGACAAAGGCAATGCTTTGTCTTCTGCCATGGAGGAAACTAAACAAAAGTCATCACACAAAGTGATGAAATTAAATCAGAAATTCCCTTACATATTTTACATCAGTTTGTGATAAAAACTCCATCTGTTTGCAGGCAACAGGAAACCCATGGTTATTATAATTCTCCTTTTGTCTCTGATTACTTGTCTGGGAAAAAAACTAAACCATAATTTCTATTTGTGCAATTTTTTGAAAGAGCAGTGAGTGCTTATGAATAATGCACCTATAAGGTAAAGTTCCCATCTGGACCAAAACAAAGTTCTTAAAATACATTTTTGTGCACAGAAATTCCATTTGCTGTACATCACCAGCAAACTTAGTATGGCTGAAAAAATAAATCTGATTGGCCACAAAATGTTTTTCTCTAATAGTTCTGACCTAAAATGTATTTTTGATATTGGAAAAAATAACATTGTTCATTTTGTCTGATGGATTTTACCACTTCCTGCCTGATTGTTGAGGAATTCAGAAGGCTTTTTGGCAAACAAGAAGTATGTCTACACTGGGGAATTTCTTGCTCTCTTTTCAGGAAACACAGCCATTAGTGATGTTAATGTAGTCTTTCTCACCACCATTTATCTAATGCTGTCTGGCCTCCATTGCTTTTCTAGATCCCTCTTATCTGCTTCATGGCTGGCCCCTATCCTGCAGTTAATTCCACCGGGTGCTGAGGTTGGCAGTGCTCTCTGTGGGGTCCTGGGTGTCACAGATACCTGTATGTGAACACAAAGGAGACAGCGGTACCCAAGCTGGCAAATCCCAAGCCAGCTGCTTTCTTGCATTTCTGCAGAGATCAGATGGAACTCCTTCACAGATTCATAGCATCATAGAATCATTGTAGAATGATAGGGGTTTGGAAGGGAGCTCTGTAGATAGATGCAGTTACATAGAGTGACCCTTCAGTGGGTGAGCCTCTGGGGCCAGGACTGTACCTTCCCAGGGCAACAGGGTCCCATCCTCACTGGGGCAGGTAATTAAAAAAAGACAATGAGATGTGGCTGATCTGCTTCCCATTACCTGCTGCTGTATTGTCTCAGCATAAGATGAGGCAGTACTTTACTGTCCACCCTCAGTCTTTTGTTTTTTGTTTTAAATAAGGCTTTAATTTTCTAAAATATAACATTTATTATTTATATATTTATTTAT
>JANIJG010007249.1:17306-31863 GCA_024611175.1 Megaceryle torquata
TAAGTTGTCTCTAACCTGGTTTTCATATCTCAGACCTTTCCTCTTATTACCTCCAGGGTCTGGGATTCATGAGATCTGGTTTTAGCAGTGAAGACCGAAGCAAAGAAGGCATTTCAATAACTCCACCTTCTCTCTGCCTTCCGTCACTTGGGCGCCACCTCGTTCATTTTCCCAGTCTTCCTTTTTCTACTGATATACTGGAAAACTTTCTTGTTGTCTTTGATGCTCCTTGCCAGATTCAGTTCCAGGTGGGCCTTAGCTTTCCTCATTGCATCCCTGTGTCCTCTGACAGCATTCCTATATTCCTCCCAAGTGGCCGGTCTTGTTTTCTACATTCTGTAAATTTCCTTCTTCCATTTGAGTTTTTCCAGAAGACCTTTCCTCATCCATGCAGGTCTCCTGCCTCTTTTGCATGATTTCTTACTCATAGGGATGCACTGATGTTGAGCTTGGAAGAAGTAGTGTTTAAACACCAACTCTCATGGACACCCCTACCTTCTAGAGCCCTGACCCATGGTATTTCACCAAGCAGATCTTTGAAGAGGTTAAACTTAGCTCTTCTGAAGTCCGGGGTTGTAATCCTAGTTATTTCTTTACTGTTTACACACAGGATACTGAACTCCACCATCTCATGGTCACTACAGCCAAGGTGCCCTCAACTTTCACATCCCCAACAAGTCCTTCTTTGTTTGTTAATACAAGATCCAGCAGTGCACCTCTCCTTGTAGGTTCTTCTACCACTTGTATCAGAAAATTATCCTCAATGCTCTGCAGGAATCTCCTGAGCTGTGACTATCTGTTTTACCTTTCCAGCAAATATCAGGGTGATTGGAGTTCCCCATGAGCACTAGGGCTCATGAGGCTACTTTCAGCTCTTTATCAACTTCCTTGTCCTGTATCGGGTGGCCTGTAGTAGACACCCACAGCAGTGTCACCCATGTTAGTCTGTCCCTTATTTCTCACCCATGAGCTTTCAACATGCTCTTCATCCTCTCCTAGGCAGATCCAGGTGCTGTATCACATAAAGAGCCACTCCACCACCCCCCCTTGCTGGCCTATCTTTCCTTTCGTAGCCATCCATGACATTATTCCAGTCATACGAGCTATCCCACCATGTCTCAGTAATTTCAATGAGACTTTAACTCTAGTGGGAACACCTGCGTTGTGTTGGGAAATTCACTTAATGTCCATCTGCAAAGTTAAGGAGAAGACACACTTTCCAGTGGTACAGTGGTTCTCTGCCTCCGAGAGCAGCAGACCACAGAGCTCAGGAGAAAGTGAGGGAGATGGAGGCAAAGCAGCACTGGTGGATAGCATCTACTTCACTTTACCAAAATATACCTAAGATCCACAATCCCTGCATGGAAGAAAAAAAACACAAAAGACATTGAACAATTAATTTGTAACCCAAAAGATGAGTGCCAGACATTTTGGATGCTTACTAGAAGTGTGGTGTTACTAGGGGAGGTTCTTAGCTTGCAGTAAAGGTGGTGAATGGCAATGTTAGAGACATTTATAGGTATTTCTAAAGCTTGTCAAATCCTTGGATGAAAAGTAGCATAGCAGTGCAAATTTATCTTTCATGTATGTTATCTTTCAGAATGTAGTTACAAGAAATAAGGGAAGTAACTGAGTGGCCAGCTTGTGCTGTGCCTAAGAAGCTGTACAGGAATAAATGTATCGTACAGGTCTTTCCAGACTCCCCAGAAGGTCCTAGGTATCAGAGAAGAGTTTCTTGGATGTACTTTAATGATATTAAGGAGAACAATGTATTTAAATGAAATATATAGCATCTTCTCTGGAATACGTTTTAGGAATTCTTCCCTCTTCACAATATTGCATTTAATCTATTCAGCCCCGTCTCAGCTGACGGCACGTTCAGAAGGATCAGATGCCAGTTGTACCAGTGCTAGAGATGAGTTGTGTCCATCCAGAACCTGCAGGAACCCAAGCTCTTCTGTGTTTCAGGAAGGAATGCTCAGAGCTCAATTTTAGATTACGTTCAACTTTGTGACCTTGGTTCTCAAGTGGTTTCATACCTGGGAGACATCTACAAAGTTTGCACAAAGTTAAACCGTAGAATCCTAATTGTTCTAGAGAGGTTTCTGGCATTCAAAATAAGTGATAATATTTTGGTGAAACCCTGTAAGAATTTAATCTATCTGTCAGTGTACCAACGTCTCAAGTCATCTCTGGTGTCTACCAGAGGTGAAGGAAATTTTCAACTGCAGGAAGTAAGCGTAGACCAGTGTTTTGTTTTGATTGCTGTTGTTATTGTTTTGTTGGGTGGGGTTTTTTTTCTTTTTTTGTATTTTGGTTTGTTTTGTTTGCTTTGTTTTGTTTTGTTTTTCTTAAATTAAACTGCAGAACAGCTACACATTCTGAAAGAGTCTGTGAAGAAATCACCTGGGAGAGGTTTGCCATTCTTTTCAGAAAATTCATAATGCCATTTTCAGCTAAAAAATTAGACTGTGGGAAATAAACACAAACCTCCCAAACCCTGTGTTTGACAGATATTATCCAGATTGTCAGCCAGTCTGTTACAAGACAATTTGGTCTCTCAAGTGGGCCCTCAGACTTTGTCCTGTACCTCTGTGTTACTTCACTGGTGGGCTGAGACAACTGGTGGCTCATGAACAGGTCCTGTGTTGTTTCCAAGCCATATTGTAGTAGGCAAGTAAGGTGTGTTTGTGCAGACTGAGTTAGGAGCAGCTTTCAGCTGTTTTTGGTACCTGTTGACAGGCAGAAAATTTTATTTGCAAGTGTTTTATCAACAATATTTTGTGAAGAACTTTTTACAATGCTAACAGTAATCTATCTTCCTGTTGAGTGCAATGCTGAGGTTTCGATACATTGCCCTCCTTCTGAACCATCACACAGTGCAGAGATTGGGAGAGGTTGGTGAGTTCACCTGAGTCAGGAAAGCTTTTTTGAACCATTCACTTGCTGTAGCTGTTGGTGAAGCAGAAACAATGTCTGGTAACCCACCTCCCAGATCACTAGTTTGTGCTGTGCCCCAGCCCCTTACTGGGATCACTGGAGTGGCTATAGTGGGATTAGTCTAATACATGGTCTCCAGATCAACCCCCGGACCAGGTATATACAGGGTCTAGAATAGAAAAGCAGTCACTTGAGGCAGCAAGGAAAGTGTAATTCTGCTGCTGCTGGTTGCTGCAAGAATAAAGAGCAGAGTCTTTCTTTAGACTGGCAAGGATGAGATCCAAGCTCCTTGGCTCCTCTTTGAGAAGGGTAGCCCCTCTGTTAGTGTTCATGGCTCTCCTTAACCTTGGAGAAGTGAAGATAAACTTTGGAGGAGTGTTTCATCTGATGAAATTCTTGCTTGCTGAGCTGGCTGAGCAACATTTCTTGGTTGTTGAGCTCAAAATGTATCTTAGCACTTCATGAGCTGTTGAAAAAAATTCCCTTCCTGATGTTCAGCCAAGGTGGCCATAGAAAAGCAGCATGTCTTGAAGGGCTGTCATAATTCCTAAAATTGTTTTAAACACCCTGGGAGAAGTAATTTTCAGAACAATGCGAGTCCTTCATGGTTGTGTAACCTGGGAAGTCCATTCTGCAAGATGCTCTGGAGACTTCACTTCTGCTGGCAAGGACCCTACGGTCTGCCAAGGCGTGGGGCTGCCATGAGCTGAACAGGAACGTCGCTGCTTGTGATGTCAACAGAGGGCCAAAGGGCTCTGTTTTCCTCTTTGAACTGAGGACCCCAGAGAAGAGTTCCTTGGTTACACAATAAAATAATAAAAAAGCTCGTTTAAATTTTGAATTGTTAAAGGACTATTTTTGGCTTTCTCAGAGACAGCATCTGTAAATAATCAGGCAGAAGACTTTCCATAAAACAACACAGAAAAACCTCAAAGAGCATTTAGGTTCTGCAACATTTAAACAAGATTTTTAACTCATGGGGAAGCCAACATCAACACAATGCTTCCTGCACATAAAAGCATGGAATTTCTTAGCAGTGTGGGGGCAATAAATGACTATCACATTTCCCTCCCTTCTAAAAGCTAAATATTTTTCAATGGAAATAGTAATATTGATGGAAAAAGAAAAGAGGACGACAAGTTATGTAAGAATTGATTTAAGCTCTGAACCTCCATACATTGCAGACTGGAGAATAATTAAAGAAAAACGTAAGCTCTTTGGTTTTGCTCTAATTGTTCTTCAAGCTCAAGAGATCAAATACGCTAGCTGAGACCCTTCTTGTAATCATCCACATTCATAACCCAGGTTTTGAGTTCATTCCTTCTGCTCTCAGCCAGGTCCATCCACAGTGCAAACAAAAGAAGTGAATTGTATACTCTTAATTATGTCCTCTACAAAGATAGGAGAATATGGTATCATCTATGCACACACATGCTCCTAGCAACCTCTGACCACAGTGTTTCCCCCCAGTGTGTGTGAAATCAGAACTTCATCCATAACCAAGTACATATGGATGGGTTATTTGCTATGGAAAAAATGTAAACATTGTCCAATGTGAAAAAAAAATAAATTAATGCTTTATTCAAGATGCTGTTACCCTGGTTTCTTGGCTCTTGCAGGAGGAGTGCTGTTGGCTTCAGGGGCTGCTGAATCAGACTCCTGTGCATTTGGGTGGAAAATTGCTTACGAACAACTGCCTACATTTCTGGTCATTAGGTTGACCTGAGTGAAACCTGTAGATCTCCAAGCTGTGGATGAATGAACCAGTAAACATATTTGAGGGGGGATGATCAGTGCAGGCAAACTGAACTGAGAATTTTCACGATTTAATAGGCTCCATGAGCAAGCCGTGTGTTTCCATGCACTGCCTCGGCTTGGTGACCGCTGCTAAAGAAGGGCTGAATTACACATTGATTTCATCTGTGTGAAACTCTGGGCAAAGAAGCAAAAATTGCAGTCTTGCAATTCCTGTTTACCAGTCTGGTTAGTTTTTAGCTGTAGTTCCTAAGTTGTTATTTAGAGTGACTGTCTAGCTTCCCACAAACGATGGATTTGTGTCTTTTCCCAGACGAGGCAGTTATGAAAAGTTAGATAGTAAAGGGGTTGAGATAATCACATGCCAAACTATGCCTAAATCTGTTTTTCTCTGCTAAATTATTTACTCATTTTGATATTCTCAGAGATGCCAAAGCAATTTCAAAAAAAAAAAAACAGTGCTTGCTTCATTGGCAGCTTTCAAAGAGAACAAAATGTTGTGGTTCAGACGTAGGAAAAGATTGTCACATTGATACTGAGCTCACCAGAGTGCTCCCATTGTCATGAATTCCCAAAACACTGTTGGTGGGACCTGGGAGCCTGGCACAGCTGTAGCTCCTGACTGAACCATGTCTCCTGGACACCTCCCGCTTTCCCGCTGCCCGGGGCAGGTAGTGCTGGAGCGCAGGCACATAGAGCTGCGCCCCTTCCCAGACCGTGCGTGGTCTCTCTGGAGCTCAGCAGTGGCACTTCCAGAGGGATAAAGGACATCTAAGCTGGTTCAAACCTTTGAAAATTCTTATTGTATTTACTACCACATGAAAATGCTTTGATGGAAGTAAAATAAGAGTGAAGATATCTTATGGGGCTGGCAAGGTTATACTTTGTCCTACAGTAAGATTTTATTTCTTTTTTTAAAACTCTGTTAACTTTGGAGCACCCCAGATTGGCACAATTGGATCATGGCACCACATGGAAAGCAAAGTTTGAGCTGTAATTACCTTCTCAGGGTAGTGTTCTTTTCAAATCAATCTAAGCTGCCATCAGAAGAACAAAAAGCAGGCATGGAGTTCGTTATCAGCAGACTGGCAGACCCGTAATGATGAAAGTGTTTATCTTCACTTTAGTTTGTTTTCTTGATAATATGACTTGTGGCTTTTAACATTTTTCTTTGACTGAAGCACTTAACAATTTCAGAGATGTACGCTGTAAGATTATCTGAAGAAAGATACCCTTAAGAAAGATGCCCCTGTAAGCAGGGAGGATGCTGAGCAGAGGGACTCACACAAGAGAGAACTGTAGGGCAACCCTGCAGCTCCTCGAAGCAGAGTACAGAAGCGTCCCTCAGCTGCAAAGCGGCCAATGGAAGGTTGATTAACTTTGTTAACCCAAAGTCTCTTACAATATAGCATTTTCCAGGTAATGTAAGCTGGTGATGACAGATTTTTTGTACTTAAATTGAAGACATAATTGAAGGCATTCTGATTACTTGACTGTACCTGTCTTATGCGGCTCTGTCTTCAGAAAGGGACTCCAACTTTTCACATTAAATGCAGTACCCGTGCAAGTCACAACTTCTCATGGTATTTTTCACGAGTACAGAAAGTCAAAGAAAGGTTGATGTAGTCTCCTAGATCAAAAGACAATGAACCAGATCATGCTGTTCAGATAGTATAAAACATTTTCCATGATCTTAACAGGTAATGAGTGCAGCGTGAGCAACACAGAAATAATAATATATGATATGGTTTTGCTTTTTTTGCTTGTATCTTACCCATTCACTCTTTTCATACCATGTGGGTAGCAAACAGATGTATTATATTAGACTGCATTAAGTCCTGTGGAGGCAATAGGCCTAAGTGCTGTGTAAAATATTTATAATGTGGAATTATTTTAGGACAGGAGCCAAGCTCAATATGGCATCCTTCATAGTGTCTCTCTTGTTTTTGTAAGTGGAAGTTCAGCTACTGCTTTACGACTGTGCTGCTTCTCTACCCTTCAACATCCCTTTTCATTTGAATATGTTTAATTAATAATCATACACTGGTGTCTCTTTTGCTTTCTTTATTAGCTTTCTTACTTAAGCTGCGAAGGACCAAGTTTTCAAGAGCCCCTTTCTACACCTGCCACTCATCCAGGTGGGCAGGACCCCCCTCTCATACCCGTGAGGCACAGCAGGCATGTGGGGTGCGTACATACCAACGCTGTGCCCTCCAGCAAGCCACAGTTACAGACCCACTGCTGAGAACAGCTGCCCTGTGAGCCATCAGTGCAGGCTGGGTGCAAGTCCATGCCATAGTCCTGGCCCTGATGGGGGTCCCAGGACTCCCAGCTTATTGGTGCTTCTGGCCCATGGGTGAGGGTGGGAGGTGGGAGGTCCAAGTGAGACGGAACAGAGCGATCAAGCCTGGCACGTCCTGCCAGCTCTTTTACAGTTTGTGCATTGCAGGGACATGACACTTTTTGAGACTCTATTCCCTTCTGTGCAGAAGGCACTCATGATTTCAATAGCACTGAAACTCTTAAATCTGCTTTATCTGCATAATGCTGTATTTTTGGACAATGTCTTGCTTTTCTTTAACTTTGCAAAAAGGAAGACTCTTAACCAGAGCGGCCTGTCCTGAAAACATCTAAAATATCTGAAGTTATTTTCTCTTTAGAAAATCAGCATGTTAAAGGGGTTTGTTGTTCAGCTACAGCCACGTGTCTTCTATTTATGGGTCTGTTTAAATGCCAATTTTTTTCACGCTTCTTTTACTTCCTTTGACTTCCAAGCTTATCCAAATCACTCTTCTTATGTAATTCATTGACAGGTCAAGTTAGACATTACAGATTCTTTATTCAGAAATACTTTTACTCTTTATTCAGAAATACTTCTCTCTGAATGTGTTCATTACTCATCCAGCTGTATGACAGACTTCATAATTTAATTGTTCAATTCTTTTTATGGTTTTAATAATTTACCCACACATGAAGGGGCCCAGCTTCAGAGTCTGACATGCAACAGGAGAACGTCCTTTTGTTTGTAGATGATTTTCTGAAGATTTAGAATGTAGATTTTTTTATATAGATGAAAGTTTTGGAGCATCTTCCTTGCCTACAGTAATTCATAGGGTTTAAGTTTGGCTGAGGTCAGTCTGTTGCAGTGTCTTAGATGCTGACCACCACACTCCAACACATTCTTCACATAGAGCCTACAAACAACCCACAGTTCGACATTCATGTCCTGTGAGGGCAAGTTCAGCCTGCCTTATTCATGCCCATTTTTATTTGCTGTAAAGATGTATCCTTGAATAACCTAAGTGTGGTTTGTTTTCCTCTTACCTCCTCTCGTTTCAATATTTAACATGTTGGCAGATGCATGGGACCTCGTGGGTCAGAACTTCTAGAATAAGAACATTGCTCTTCATAGCTGCCCTGAACCTGATGGAAAGATTGATCCTTCCCTCTGTGTGTGTGCCTAATGTAGCATGGAGGATGCCCAGACATTTCCACAGGGTCCTAGTGAACTGCCTCAATGTCACATGGGGACACATAAACAGGGCTGTTGGCTATCACTCTATCACTTGAAGTAAGGCTTTACACTGATCAGCACTGGTATGGCTGTAGCTGAAATACAAGGAAAGATGAGATGATGAGATGAGATGAGATGAGATGAGATGAGATGAGATGAGATGAGATGAGATGAGATGAGATGAGATGAGATGGAGAGAGTGCAGAGCTGAGTGATGAGATATGGCTTTATTTTGTCAACAAGTGTGTGTCCTCTGCTAGCCATTTCCTGAGCGGTGCCAGTCCTTACCTCTGCAGAAGAGGACATGCATTCACTTCAGTGCTATCACTCTACTGGAGATTTTTCTTGACATTTAGGACATTGGAAAATGTATTCAACTACATCTTGGTATTTTATTGATAGTTGCTTAACTTAGAGCTGATTTCCAAACTAAAATCAACAGCTTCTCTATTCTAACGGTTACTGTAGTATGAAGAAGGGTGGCTACGAGCAGCATGTAGCAGGGAAAATGAGAACAGCTTCCAGGTTTCTCTGTATGGGCCCTCTTTCAGTACTTCCAATCCCAACTCCTAATGTGAATGCAATGTAATTCTTATTAGAGTATCTTGACAACCCTCTCTGCTGGCATGAACTTGCTCTTCAGACCCTTTCTTCTGTTTGAAAATGGCTTCAAGGAAAATGGAAACTACTATCTGCTCTTACTTTAAAAAAGCAATCAAGACATAAATATCTTGGCATAGAAGTCCATTTGTTTCTCAAAGTCAGTGCAGCAGCATTTTCTCATTCCATAAGAAAGGAACACTGTCTGAGGTTTCCAGCTCCTCTGGGTGGGCTCATGAGCCAGTGAAACAGAAGAGTAGTTTCTACTCTTCTTTGGAATGGGTCTTGTGTTGCAGCTCATAGACACTCTGATTTGCATAACCTCTCTAGAAGCTGAGGGAAAGAGCCTGTCAGTCAAAAAATGTGACATGTCAGGGTCATTCTTAATGTATCTGATCTGAAAGGGCACCAGGGTGAACTTACACTCCTTCCACTGCAGTGACCCACATACCATCCAAGATGTGATGATCCAAGAGTGATGTTTTCAATCAAGTCAAAATGAAGATGACTACAAGTTGAGACCATTCAGTCTCTGATTCTTTTATCAAACAAATGTTATATGTGATGTTCCTGAAACTATCTAAATTTCCGAGTCTCACTGAGACATAAATACCCAGAGCCTGTTAGTCTGGTTTACGTTTGTGATCCTTACAGCTCTGCTGTAATTGAAAGCAGGCCTCATACAGTCTTTCTGTAGCTTCCATATACCTCTTTCAGACCTATGTTCTTCCTGGTTTCATACAGGGTCCATTAGAATGGAAATGAGAAACAATTTGGGGAAAAAAAAATAGAAACTGTACAGAGAAAGTTTTGCTTTGACAGACTATTTGATTAAATGATCCTGGACAAGTTTTGCATTTTTAATTCATGCTTGCTTTCAGTGTCTCATGGTGATGGTTTTTGCTTGTCTTTTAATGCTGCTTTGCTTTCAGCAGGATTTAGTTGTTAAGGCACTTTTGTTAAGTCACAAAAGGTTTGCATTTGCACCCTTGGATGATACAGTGTTTTTAAGAGCCTTTGTCTGTGTGCCTTGCTCTGAGAACCAGTAGAAGCCAATGGAAGGACTTTGTCCATTCTGAGACAACGTCCTGATCCTGGCTCCTGGGCTGGCTTTCCTTGGCTGTACCAAGGAAAATGTGTGATGTACAAGAGGGCAATGGGAAAAATTTCAGTTAAACTATTTACAAAAATAAATAATGAGGGAAATGATATTGTGAAAATTGTCGCATGTGGGTTGGAATCCTTCCTTAAACCACCTGGCATTTCTTAGTCCCTGACAAAATGGAACTCCTGCTTTCATGCTGAGCATGTTGTTAAGTGCTATCCCTCCTCTCCCTCCAGCAGACTTGAAGGAGAGAATTCTTTTAGCCACCTTCCGAGAGCGTTTCCACTGCCCTGTTCAATGCCTGCTATAGCAAACAGATCTGCTTCATTCTTTACATATTTTCTCACCATTTGCCTGTCATTGCTCGTTAGGGTGTTTTTCTAGTTCACTTCAGACGTGAGTTGTTGGATGCTCTGGTATATCTTGGTTATATTATGCCTGAAGTTTATTTAGTGCCTAGCATTCTTGCAAGTGTTTATTTTCAAAAGCATTCAGACTCTGCCTATGTCTTTGATAGATTTCCATCTTTCACATCCATCTATGATGACAAAAGTAATATATGCATTGGAGATTTGTACTTTGGTCTTTTAGCAATAGATGTTGGCCAACCATGTATCATTTAAGGTGGTAAATTTGGTCCTGCCAATTTGTGGCCTCATCTCCTTTTCTCAGTCTCCAGGGGTACGGTGTGTTGTTTCCAAAATATGGAAATAATATTTCTACTAAGATGTCACCAAGTTTCTCATTAGATTTTTGTTAATAAGAAACATTTAATACTTTGGGTTTGTGATGCTACTTAGGTAATTTGGGTGTTGGCCAGGCTGTCACTTAGAAGAGCAGGACTATCAACAAAATTGTGCTTACTGTTGATAAACTTTGTGATAACTGTATTATAGACCACCACCATTCTCCTTCCCTAAGAGTGAACTGCAAGTGGGGATGGATGTGGGGATATTGCCCTAGACAGGCCCAAGGTGCTGGGCTTGGGAGTGTTGGGAGGATGTGCACCTCAGGGGAGTGCCCTGCATTCCTGCACGTTTGTCATGGCTTTACTGGGGAAACACAGTTACCCCAAAATATCTAGTATGATTCATAAAAAACATTGGATCTCATCTAAGGACAAGAATGTGCATGCAAAATAAAAGCCAGATCCAACTCTGGATGAGTCCGTGATAATTCCTGCCTTTTGCAGACCTGATTGTATTAATCAGTTTGAAGAGACTGAAGCATCACGATGATTAACAGCATTTGGAGAGAAACAGCTGAATTAGAGTTCAAATGCATGTCCTTCCTCTTCTTCATTTTAAGGAACTTACTTTGAATAAGGTCCAAATGACAAAATCAGATTCGTTTTCTGGTGCTTTTTGCCTGTTAATTTTTACCTCTTTTTGACAGCAGCACCCCTTTGCAAATATAAGCTCCCTACTGGACCCTGAGTTTGGAATAATTCAAACCTCATCTGAAACTCTTTTTTCCAAGCTTCAGTACTGCCATTTTTTGTATATATATATGTGAAGTGCAAGCCTTTTTGTTAGATGAAAATGATTGAAAGAAAAATTATAACTGCAGACTGGTTGAGTAATGTTTAATTTGATTTAATTCCAAGCAATCAGTTCCATGTCTGATTATAAAAATGCTTTGCTTTGCAAAAACGGGGCATCTCTTTACTACAGTTTTATAATGCCAATGCATCTTTCTCCAAAGTCTTGAAGACTATGTGAAGCTAGTAAGAGCAATAAAAATGATCCCTGTATAGAATGTGTGTTTGTACACAGACATAAAGCATACATGACTGTGATACAGTTCTATGTTAAGTAGTATCCTATAGAGTTCTAGGTACATCTTTTGCCACAGTTACGTTGCTTAAGGCAATGGTAGGGTTCCAATCATGTTCTGCACGTGTCACACTGAGAAACAGTGAGAGCTCTCCAAAATAGTTTAGATGCCATATAATTATTTTAGCAGCTATGGTTTCAGTTTACCTTTAATTAGTTTCCCCTGCAGCTCTAAATATAGAAAGGTTTCCATTAAATGCAGTTATTTTCTTCTGTAGATGGCATGGTAAATTGTGGCTACTCATAAAAAGAGGCTACTGAACGCTGTGTGGCAGGCGTAGGGCTCTGAAGAAGAAATGTGGTCATTAATTAAGGACAGTTTCTCCAGGGTTTATTCATGATTTCCAGTCACTGTGTTCTTATATCAGAATGGTCAGCCCTAGATTTTATGCCAGCTGACATTACTAAAGCAGTTGGTTTAGATGCCTGAGAGCTGGTGAGATAATCCTCCACCACGGAAGCAACAGTGTTTTGACATTGCCCTGTATTTTCCCTAAATCATTTACTTGGTTCAGTGACCCCCAGCACTCCTAGAGAGTGTGACTTGATCTCTGCGAGCACATGTTAAGCAGATGAAAAAATCTCCTAGATGGTATTTCTTTCTCTTACATGTAGGACAAATTCTCAGCCCCCATTCAGACCAATATGGTTTTTAAAACATTGCAGATGGAACATGTAGGGCCACATTGTTTCCTCCAGATATTTCTGTATTCCTTCAGATATTCCACGTCTATCAACTTTGTGACTCTTCAGTTGTATAAACAAAAGCCTCGTGAAGCAAAATAAGGGTTCACAACAGCACAACTTGAGTTTTAGAGGTTAATTTTTTGAAAGGTAAAACTAAATATGCACGAAGAAATGCTTGACTCGAGGGATGGTGTCAGAGTCATGACTTTATTGCCACAGAGCGAGGTTCAGCCTGGAAGGCTCTGTGAGATGGGAGTGCAGCAGGTCTCAGCAGGCAGGAGGGCTCCGCTGGCTTCACTCTGCAACTTCTGGGTCATTTAATTAATTAAAGAATTGTTTCTGTTGCAACCACAAATGTTCCAGTTTGCACTGTTATTGAAGGTCAGAGCTCGCCTGACCTCCCTGGCAGAGGAAGAGAAGAGTAAGGAAATTAGAAAAAAAGAGAGTAAGCAAATCACTTCAAGGAAGCCTTGTTTCCCTTACCCCAAACCCAGCAGAGCAGAAAAGGCTGAATTGAAAGGAAAAGGGCTAAGACTGTGATTGATTAAGAGAGGTCCAGCCTGAAGAAATGGCAAAGAATGAAACAAGACAGAGAAAAATAAACTACATTAAGAGTGAGGTCGGATGAGAGAGTCGGCCACTGGCCAGGAGGGAGCAGCTGCAGCAGGAAGGCCCAGATCTCATTGAAGCAGAAAAGAGGCCATCTCTCTGCTGGAATGAAAGGGAAACAAAAAAATAATTCACCTTTAAAAGCACAGAAATGGGATTTGAGGCTATGGTACAGGCAGAGAGGAATGGGAATTCATGAATGAGATATTTTTTTCTGAGAGCAAGGCAATGGCTGTTAAAATCCTCCCAGAAAGCTGCGCGATGGTGCAGATAAATCAGACTGGTCAGAGTGGGTAAGCTGCTCCAAGCAGCTTCATCTTGCATTAGGACTCTGGAACGAATGCTGAGCATCAAGCAGATTTCCTCATTTTCACCAGGGGAGATGAAGCAGATGACACACTGGATTGATGACATCATGCTTTCCTCCAGACAGGAACAAATAGGAAGAAAGTGTGAGATGGGTATTTCACCTCAAGCCAGAGTAATCCTCAATACTCAGGGGGAACATGAGGTTGCAAATCTCAACACACTGAGGTTCAGCAAAATAAAGGACACAAAGAAGCAAGGCAAAACCCTGGGAAGTTCTGAGCAAAAATTTCCCATTCAGGCAACAGAGAACAGACATCTTGAATTAAATATCCATGCCTTGTAGAAAACACACGGTGTACAGTACGTGAATGTCATCAGTGTCTCAAGGAACAATTACACTGCATTGCGTAAAGCTGGCAACACAGGCATGGGCTGGGGGAGAAGCAAAGGGTGTGGAGAGAGCATTTCACCTGGAGGTGTCCACAAGGACACCTCAGGACATCTTCAGAAAGCCCATTTGAGTCTGGGAAAAAAGGGAATAAGTAATATTGCTGTAAATCCTTTGGTGTGGGGGGACATAACAAGAGGGTGGTGCCACCTGTGTTCCTTTTTCTTGATCTCAGAACTTATGCATTTTTTTCACAATGGTAGAAGTTAATTACTAGTGAACTTGTTCAAATCTCTTGGTAGCATTTCCAGTATCTTTGGATAGGTGATTTATCTTGTGTGCCTGATACTGCTCACAGCTGTACCAGAAATAGATGCTTCTCAGCACTGCATAAATTGTCCCCAGATTTATACTGACAAACTGTGCAAAGACCCGGAGTTTTGCAATATTGTAATGCATGTTAAAGCCCTCCTATAAACTATAAACATTAGGTTAAAGAATGACAGACATTTTTGCTATTTGAATCTTACAACATTTTCTGGAACTCCCATTCTGTTGTAAACAAACAAACAAAGCCACAGAACAGCTACAATTAGGCTGTATAAACAGGCTGTGTGCAGATCTAAATAAGGGCTAGCTGAATTCAAACAGTTATGGTTGCATTCTTATGTGAAGGAGGTTGGTTGTAGTCTGAAAGACCCTATCCCTGCTTACTTCTGCCAGGCTTTCCATTATGGTGTTTACTGCTAGAAGCTGCAGTTAGGTGAACTGGAGGTTAGAGTACAGCCCTGAGGAGCTGTGCCTCAGCTTTGGCT
>JANIJG010007249.1:38810-51158 GCA_024611175.1 Megaceryle torquata
TCAAGGTGGGGCTTGACAGAGCTCTGAGCAACCTGCTCTAGTTGAGGCTGTCCCTGCTCTCAGCAGGGGGGTTGGACCAGATGACCTCCAGAGGTCCCTTCCAACCCAGACAGTTGTCTTTCTGTGTTTCTCCGAGGTAGCATTTAACGAACAGGACTGAAGAGAAGTCACCAAAGCTCTTATTTTCTGGAAGTTTACAGGACCATGATTCAGTATAATGGACTGTCCCTGAGCAGTTTCTCCCATTGTATTAATAGAAACAAGCTTTTCCTTAGCCTCCAGCCTTTATTCCTGTTGATTCACTCTATTTTGTTTCTTGAACAGACTTACTACATGCTTTGTAAGAAAAAAAAACCAAAACATCTCATGCTCCAGCATACAGAGCTACCCTGACCCTTATCATCTGCTGTCCCTCTCCAGTGCCATAAAACATCTGGAAGGGTTATCTGCTCACTCCCCATCTTAAGTCTGAGCTCAGCTGGATCCAAAAACGACATCCTCCTCAGGGCAGTAAGGCGCCTTGTCATCACTGTTAATTTTCCCCAAAGTCATATTTTCTGTGCAGCAGGCCAAAGCAGAGACACACCTATTTCCATTTGGAGGGATTAGAGCCAAAACACTAAACTACTCTGCTCTCTTGTGTGTGATGGGCTGTACAATTATAGCCAGTTACTCCTGTGTGAAGTCCAATGACTTTGTTTTTGGCTAAAGCATATCTTTTAAATGAGGAGTCAGGCTTGATCTGAAGACATGAAAATAGAGGGAATCCCCTGTGGTGGTAATTTGTTCCAGTTGTCATCACCCCCACTGTCTGCATTTTTGTTTCATTTCAAAGAGCTATCTTCCCAGCTCCAACTTGTAGGGCTACCTCCTGCCTCTTATCAGAAGTGCCCTTTAGTGACAGTGCTCCGTTAAAGCACTTTGTGTCTCCAGCTAAGTTTTCTATCTTTCTTTTTTATTCATGTTTCCTTCCAAGTAAGAAAAACATTCGCTTCAATTTAAGCCTCTCACTGTACAGCCCAGTCCCCTGGTAAGACTCACCTTGGGGGAAGTGCCTGGTAAGACCTGCAGCCTCCCCCTAGCAAACATGAGGTGCTCAACAGTAGCTCCCTCCTGTATGTTCTGCCTTGCAGCCAGTGGCCCTCAAAGTGACCCCACCAGGAGCTGCCTGTGGTCACTAGCCCTAGGAGACCTTTTGTCTTGACCTTTGCATGACCAGCCTGGCCCTGAGCTGCTGAGTTTGTCCAGGGCTGTCCAGATCCCAGGCTTGATGAGGCTCTGAGCAGCCTGACCTAGTTAGAGATGTCCCTGCTTATTGCAGGGGGGTTGGACTGGATGAACCTTTAGAGGTCACTTCCAACCCAGTACATTCTGTGACTCTGCAATTCTATTATTCTATCCCAGGTGCTGTCTCCAGCATGAGAAGATTGGGCTTTTGGGGCCCCAGTGTCAAGGTGGGTGCCCATCAATGCTTGAATGCCTGTGGGCCTGTCCAACTGCCAGCCCATTGCAGCAAGCCAGGAAGCTGGATCTACCCTTTTTTCCCTAACATCTGCTCTTTGGCAGCATTCTTGTCGTCTCACTCCTGTTATCCTTTCCGGAGCCACCGCTCTCCAAACACAGCACACAGGGCTTTTTTTTCCCACCATACTCTTAACTACATTGACGTTCACTTTGTGTAAGTGGTCCCAGCTTACCCTGTGATCCAGCTTGCTCTCCTGCCTGCCCAGTACTCATCATTAACTATGCATTAAGTTTTGTGCTCCTTTGGAAACCTTACAAAGTTTGTGGCCACGGCTGGGAGGCCAAAGAAGGGTGTCCCACAAAGCTGTATGCCATTTTCAGACGGTACTTTATGTACATCTATTTTCAGTCGGTAATATTATGGAGCAGCTAAACAGTTTAGTACCTAATGAAATAACGATTGAAAAATGAAGTGCTCTTTTGTCCTCTGGCTTCTGTCCATGTACAGCAAAATTTTTGACCTGAGTTTACTCATGCACCTTGGCAGAACATGTGGAGGAAATTTCTGTAAGTGCCTTTTCTTTAACTAAGCTCTCAACAAAACAAGGAGTGGAAGACAGAAAAACCTGCATGAAAAATTGGACAACCCTTACAATCTCTACAGGAGTGTAACACTTTCACTGGGCATATCCCCTCTCACCTTTTGATACAGAGCTTACCAGGACATTTATCAAGCAGTTTACTCTGGTTTAGGTTTGCATTTGAAATTTGCACAAACCGTGCAACAGCAGTTTCTAAAATTGCACAGACAGTGACCTTGCCAGTAAAAAATAGTATTCCTGTAACAGGATAGGAAGGACCTGAATCCATTTCTTCACCTTAAAAACATTTTGGAAAGTTTTTGTTTTCATAGTATTGCAGAAGGTCTTACCTGAGCTATTTAAATAGTCAGGTAGTATTCAAACAGTCAAACAGGACACCCCTTTTCTTGTGGATTGAGCCAGAAGTGCAGAACAAAAAGAGCATGAAAAGCAGTGAAAACCATTAGTCCCTTCCATGCACAGGCTACATCTTACGGGCCCAAAGCTTTCTTCCTTGCGGAGGCTGCAGTACGATTCAGTCAGAGTACCAGGAGCTGATGTTTTAGGCTTAGCAAACAAAACACATCTTTCATTAAAAAAGAAGGTTCTGCTGAAGCTGAAAGCTTTTTCTCTGCTTCTCATGGCTCTGTTTGTAGTGTATGTCCTGTATGCCTTTAACTATAGTTGATGTTTTTCAGTATTCCCAGCTCTGCTTGTCAGCAGTATATAGTTCAGCCGTGGAAAAAGTCATCCTGGGCTGAGATCTGGCATACAAGGAACAAGCCAATAAATAAACCTTCTAAATCAAATAAAACTCTTAGGAAACAGACATTTTTTTTAGAAAATATTTTTACTCTTAATAGAAAAAAACCTTTTTCAGCCTATTATTTATAAGTTTAGAGCAGTACTGGACTCTGTGCCTGTGGAGTCTGAATGCACAAGGGAGAGCTATTTTGAAGTTTATTGGATTTTCCTTAAATAGGTTACAGTGCTGTGTGTTAATTTTTTAATCCAGAGTTTCCACTGAGCTGCCACTTTGCTTCACCTGCTCTTCTGTTTTGTGCTTTTAGCTTGACCTGGAAGAAAAGCCATTTTCCAGCTCCCTGGTTGAGCGATACACCCATGCTGCTATAAATTGCACCTAACACTGCGGAAGGCAGCGGCGTTACACTCGTGCCACTGAAACTGTGATAAGGAACAAGAGTGTTTGGTGCAGTTTGGTGTTGAAAACACTTGACACTTGCATTGAGCAAATAAATTATAGTGTCGCCACACTTTGGTTGAAAGGCTGTGGGTCAAGAGTGTGATGTATTTCTCTGCTGGAGTTCAAAAGAACAGCTGCAGAGTATGGCATAAATAACAGGGCATATTTACTTCCTTGGGAGTGAAAAAGCAAGATGTAGTGACCCTGAAGTTAAATATTGACCCCAGATTTGCTTCAGTCATTTGTTTTTGCTTAAAGGACCAATAAATCCCAGTATTTGGCAAAAAATAAGAGTTGAAAAGCGAATGCAGGCCTGACACAAATGTGTGCAATTCTATTAACTTGATAAATGTTTGGCACCTTTTACAATAAGTACAGAAAGGGACCATTTTCCTATATTTTGAGTGGGAAACCTGATTATTACAGCCATTATTTGTGGACTTCAACGTTTGAAAATGTTAAAGGTATGATAAAGTTACAAGTCTAGAAGAAAATTGGAAATTAATTAAAAAGTTATAGGGCAGATATTTAGGTTGGAGTCTGAAAGTCTTTGGAATTAGCTTCTAGAAGAATGATTTTTCAAAATAATAATTTTTAAAAAAATTACACTTCTTTCCTGTCTGAGTTCACTCAGTTCTCTTCTTTCCTGAGATGTTGCCCTCCAAAGAAGTAAACATTACTTTCATTTACCTTGGGATTGTTTTCGCTGCAACACGAGCTAAGATTTGGCTTTGGTTTTTATTATTGCATAGGATTGTACCTTTCTCAGAAACTTTTAAGAACATATCTACATATCAACTAGGGAGAGAAAAATCCCAAATCTCCCTTACAACTCCTCTAAGATAAAGTTTACAAATTTCCCTTGTAGCTATAGATTTGTACTATGCCTTCTGCCTCTCAGTTAAAATGTCCTTTAGTGCATGGGATTTTCTCTCCATGAAAGCACACAAAGTTGGTTGTGAAAACTTCCTTAATTTAGTCTTCTGGATAAGAACAGGAATTCAATTTAAGCCCCTCACTGACCCAATACGATGCAGCAATGAGCCTGAAACAGCTGGCAAGACCTGTGTCCTCCATATGCAGATGTGGAGTGACAGAAGGCCCTGGCACTCATGGCAGCTCCCTCCCCTACACCCTACTCTGGAGCTGGAGACTCCAAAACTCCATGGCTCCTTTAAAAAATATTTTGGAAATACTTCATTTTCCATCATTTTGTAAGCTAGCAAGAAAAGGACTCATGCAAGGAGCTGAGGAAGATGATGATGATTGCAGATATTATTATTGCAACTGTAGCAACGTGTTTAATGCTTTGTTAGGGGGTGGTCCCATAAACTTCTCAAGATATAAAAATGAGAGGTTGTTACAAGGCATAGGTGCACCCTACAGATTTGGTAGGATAATGCTCTTAATGGATTTGTCAACTTCTGCATTTCCATGATTGCAGCAGAGTTGTCACCTACTTAACACGGAGATTGCGTCCAGAGTAGGAAGGCAGCGGGTAGGTGGGACGTAGGCAGGTACTATGCTTGTTGTACTCCTGGGTAGGTACTTGGCTGTGACTACAGTGCTCTGGATGCCCTTCTGCATAGATTTTCCTCACCTGTAGCAAGCAGATTTAATTCAGCAGTTTTCAGTGTTTGTCAAGACAGTGTAAAGTTTCTTACTGCATTATTAGGAGGGAAAACACCAATTGCGTTGATCAACTGCACTTCTGCTTCTGCACAGGAAACTTCTTGTAGTAATTTATGAAATAAAAATATCCTCTCTAGATCACAAGTGAATATTAAGCAGGGAGAAAAATCACAGAAATTGTGATGGTATTAGGTGGAAAAAAAATCCATTTATCAGGGCTGCTTGCTCCTTACATTGCACAGCCATTGCATATTGGCACAACCATGTGAAAAATGCTCTGACTGCCTGAGGAATTAATTCTAAGTCTGCTTTTTATCCAGGAAATGGTGTTAGTGAGGTGTGTATGAGGCAGGGCATGGGGAGAGCTCAGGATTTGGAGATACTGCAGGACACAGAGAAGACAGGAGCGATGGAAAAGTGGAGAACAGAACGAGAAAGCTGAAATGTGCTATCTGCTTTGGGTCACAGTCCTTCCTCTTAGCCTAGAGATCCAGCTTCACAGATGAAAATGTCCATTTTCAAAAGATAAGAATCAGGAAAAGAGGCAGAGACTGAATTGGGTTGGGGGAGGTTGGTTAGGTTGGAGGATGGAAACAGGACTTATTGTCCCTGCTGTAAAGCCTTCAGTATTTCCGAGGAAAAAGCTCTACAGTTAGCAAGTGGGTTTAGAAGGGCAGTGAGGTGAAAAGTAAATCCCAGCCCTGCCAGCCCCTCTCCTTTGGAGGTAATTTAGTGCTGTGTCTCGATTTGGCTGAGGAGCCATGTTTATGCCTGGACATCATTTCTCTTCTGTAGTTGAACACTGTGGCCTCAGGACATGATGAATGAATTGAGAGTCAGTGGATTTGTGACCATGAGCTGTGCTCGATGCAGTGCCAGCAGGGATCCGTTCTTCTCCGTTCGGTGTTGGGACTCTCGGCAGCCAGTCTCGGTATCATTATGGAAAAGGCTCCTCAGAACGGGCAATTTGCACTCATAGCCATAATTAAATGACTAGAGCAGCCTTCCATACCCATACCGTGTCTTCTGCAGTCACTTTCTTCTGTGAGGTCCTACTGCATTCTTCCTCTTCATTTTTGAGGTCATTTTCCAAATAAGGGCTGGTAAGTTCCTTGTACTGTACATGTAACTGCTAAGTACCCAGAAGAATGAGAAATGCCTTCTTTCACATGTACACCAGTATTTTAAATTCCAAATAATGTCCTCAGAGAGACTCTTCAGTTGGAAAAAAAGCAAATCTTATATCAGAATGCTTCTTAATGAAGGCAACAGAAGCCTTACCACTAAATCCAGTGAAGGCTGGATAAAGGTCTATATCTTAATTTGAGGCATCACATCTTGATTTCAGCTGGATTTCATTGCAGCATTCCAGCTGGAACATGTAACAAAGCCTGTAGACACAGATACCTCTGCATTTAAATGGTAACAAATCACAGTCTTTTCTGCATGAAGCTGAGCATACTTATTCATAGCCTGCAGGCAATTCTTTTTTTCCTGCTGAAAGCCTCAGCAAAAGTAGCTCTGTATTTTTCCCTAACAGAAAAAGTGAAATACAGTTCATAGAATCATAGACTACCAGGTTGGAAGGGACTGCAAAGATCATCTAGTCCAGCCTCTTAAGGTAAACTCTCTATATACAGCTTAAAGGAGCTGGCCCAGCGCCCTGTCACGCTGAGTCTTAAAACTGCCCAGGGTAGGGGAATCCACCACGTCCCTGGGGAGATGATTCCAATGTCTAATTGTTCTCGTGGTGAAAAATTGTCTGCTGGAGTCCAGTTGGAATCTCCCCAGGAGTAACTTGAACCCATTGCCCCTTGTCTTTTCCATGGGGCTCCTTGAAAAAAAGGGAGTCTCCATCTTCTTGGTGGCCACCTTTAATGGACCGGGACATGGTAATAAGGTCTCCCCTGAGCCTTCTCTTCTCTAAGCTGAACAAAGCCATTTTTCTCAGCCTTTCTTCCTATGGCAGGTCTTCCAGTCCTTTCATCATCCTCATGGCCCTTCTCTGGACTCTCTCCAGCCTGTCTGCATCTTTTGGGTACAGTGAGGACCAAAACTGAACTCAGTACTTAAGGTGTAGTCTGACCAGCACTAGTAGAGTGGGATAATGACTCTGTCTCTGCTGGTGATGCCCTTGTTAATGTAATTCCACATCCCACTGGCTTTCTTTGCTGCTGCAGCACAATGGTCACTCATGATGAGAGTGCTGTCCACCAAGACCCCCAGGTCCCTTTCCACAGGGCTGCTCTCCAGCCAGGTGGATCCCAGTCTATGCTGCATGCCAGGGTCATATATTCCCAGGTGCAAGACGGTACACATGTCTCTGCTGAACTTCATAAGGTTCCTGCCAGCCCATTCCTCCAGCCAGTCCGGGTCTTCCTGGAGGGTGGCTCGCCCTTCTGGAGCAAAGGGACTTCAACTTCCCCACTCATTTTGGTGTCATCTGCAAAATTCATCAGGATGCTCTTGATCTCAACACCCAAATCACTTACGAAGATATGAAGCAACATTGGGCCCAGTATTGATCCCTGGAGGACCCCACTTGTAACTGGGGTTCTTAGGCCATCAGATGTGATTGAAACTTTATTTTGTTCTGCTCCACTAGGTAGCAGAGGAAAAAACCCAATGAATGAAAAGGGCATGCAGTGTCCTTCAGCTGACCTAGTGAAAATTGGTTTAGGTTCATATGTTACAGGGGTTTAAAAGCACATTGTTAGAAACACATGGGATTTTATAATGTCCTTATAAATGGGTGACCGTGTTAGGGGTGTGTGTGTGCATGTGTGTACCTGCATAGAAACTCCTGCAGAGCAGAAGGCTGCTGAGTATTCCCATTTAACACGCAAGCATGCGAAAAAGTTTCATTTCCGTAGATGTCTGGAATCACATTTGTGGCAGCATCAGTGAATACAAAGTACAATGTACTTTGTGAATACAAAGTGAATACATCAGTGAATGCAGTACATCGCCTCGTGTGTGGCTAGAGTCTTCATTTGGCGAGGCTGAGCTTTTCTTGTTCAGTAAAAAAGTGATCCAATGTTTCTAGCATCGCCCTTAACTTAATGGTAGAAGTCGGAGACGATGTCAGTAGAACAAAGGGTAAAAGCTTCCCGTGCAGAGAATGTTTTTTCCACTCGTGGTCTGGATGACTTCACCACGTCCCCAGTGAGTCACTCTGCAGTGCAGGTGTCACTGCTGGCACTAGCAGCTCCTACCACTCTCACAGCCCCAGATGAGATCATATTGCCCTCTGAAGAAATGTATCTCAAAAGCCATAAAGCACAGAGTTGGGGTTTTTTTCTACCTACCAGTTAATGTAACACCATTACTAGGGTCACTAACACCTACATACTATGTTACACAAATAGGGAGCGTTAGGGGAAATACACTCTTGGAGCATGTTACCTTTTTTCCTCCTTTCATTCAAATATAGTTCAAATTAAGACTAAAATCACGGATGTTAATCATCAAATTATGGCATCTTAAAGAGGAGCTATGTTTCATTAGAAAGCTTGTTTATTTCAGAATGAGGGGCCCAGGCTTTGACAGGAATGGCATCACTTCACCATCTGGCATAACTCTGGACAGGTCCCTTCTGTGATTTTGCTAATGCTTTTTTCACTCTATTCTTAACTAACTCATTGCATGGCTACACTTAGGAGTCTGTTGCTCAAACCACAGATCTGGCTTTGACGTCCTTATAGATTTGGCCATATATCTTCTTGTGAGTCAGTCTAAACCCTTCTCTGTTGGGATATATCATGGCTGTCTTGCCTCTCATTGAACAGGTTTTTAATTGGTACGTGATTTTTATCTTCTTTTAATTGTTCTTGTTCTTCTCTCCCTTTCTGAACAGCCTGATCAGATTTTGGGGTTTAGTTCCAGAGACATGCACTGAGTGATCCCTTGCTTGTTTTTCAGTAACTGAGGATAGACACATCTCCCTTCTTCCAGACAGTTATTTAAAAGCTCCAATACTTACTGGTTTTTCTTCTGGTTTGAGTTAAGCTCTAGACATGTCACTAAATCTGTCTATGAGATGTTGGCCCCTCTGGTGGTGTGAGATTCTTATCACATTGCTATGGCTGGACCTTAGACTGTTACAAATTCATTATTTTCCTTAAAATTTACCATGCTGGTCCTTTGGTTCTGTTCATAATATTTGCCTAACATACAGTGCAGATACTCAGCAGTCTTTGCTTAGCCTGTGTTGTGCTTGGGTTTTTTGTGTCCTTTCAATTAAGATATTTAGTGTTTAATCACAGTAGGACATTATTTGGTAATACTATATAATTAAATGGTGATGGTTGTTGAAGTGTGTAATTAGGATTTCTGACAATTCATTGTGAATCTCTGGTCTACTGTGAAGAAGAACAAAGCAGGAGAGAAAATGCTGACAGGGTTATATAAATAAGCGAGAGATGACTGTCAGGCTGAAAATGAGAGTTCTCCTCTCTTTTAATGAAAGGGTTTGTGTACATTACATAGAATAAAGTGTTTCTTAGGCTGAAAGCTTTCCAGAGATAATAGCATTGGCCTTCTGAGGCTCTTTATTATGTCAGATGTGGGATTTGGATTTATGGGAAGTGGCCACTGCCTCTGACAGACTCGGTCTGGGGGAGGAGAATTTGCCTGGCCGACCCTGTGTGCAGAGCTTCAGGCTGCAGCCTGTGGATCATCAAGGGTGGAGGATTTCCAAGGTGTTCCAGAGAAGGAAACTCTCAATTTCCACTGAAACATCCTGGGCTCTTGGGAAAGAGTGTCCCCCTCCAGATTCAGGGGACATGGTGAGCCCTGCCAGCCCCAAGCCCCAGCCCCAGCATTACCCCCTCACTGGTGAGAGCAGCTCTTTCGGGGCGGGATTATGAAAAACCCTGTAAATGGTGGATTCTTCTGTTATCGTAAGCCTTAGGGAAGAACTCCTCCCCTCTTTTCTTTTTTTAACTGTCTAGAAATAGCTGTTCTCCTAAAATGCAAGTTGAAAATCTCTCATAATTATATAGATGCAAGTATCACAGAATAGTTTGGGTTGGGAGGGAACTTAAAGATCATTTAGTCCAGCTTCCCTTGCAATAATCAGGGACATCTGCAACTAGAGCAGGTTTCTCAGAACCCCAGCCAGCCTGACCCAGAAGGTTGCCAGGGATGGGCCATCTACCACCTCTCTGGGCAACCTGGGCCAGGCTCTCACCACCATCACTGTAAACAATTTCTTCCTTTTATCTGGTCTGCATCTACTCTCTTTTAGCTGAAAACCATTACGCCTTGTCCTATCCCAATGGGCCCTGATAAAACGATTGGCCCTGTCTTTCTTATGAGCCCCCCTTAAGTACTGGAAGGCTGCAATACGGTCTGGTCTCCCTGGACCTTTCTCTTCTCCAGGCTGTACAGCCCCAGCTCCCCCAGCTTTTTCTCACAGGAGAGAGGCTCCAGCCCTCTGATCGTTTCTGGGGCTCCTCTGGCCCTGCTCTGACAGGTCCCTGCCTCCTGTGCTGAGGGCTCCAGAGCTGGACCCAGCACTGCAGGGGGGTCTCCCCAGAGCAGAGCAGAGGGGCAGAATCACCTCCCTTGACCTGCTGGCCACGCTTCTCTTGATGCAGCTCAGGATGCAGTTGGCTTTCTGGGCTGTGAGTGCACATTGCCAGCTCACATCCAGCTTTTCATCTACCCCCAAGTCCTTCTCCACAGGGCTGCCCTCAATCCCTTCATCCCCAGCTGATTGATACCAGGGGTTGCCCTGACGCAGGTGCAAGACCTTGCGCTTGGAAATAAAGGGGCACCGGGTGAAAAAGAAATCCCACGGTGTAAATCTCAGGATAAACTCCCAGTCACTGGCACCACTGGCCACAGCAGGAGCTGTGCAGCAATTTTGAGACATAAATTCTCAGAACAGGCTTTTGAGATGTGTTTTTATCTCTCCAGAGGATATTTGTCTAAGCTGCCAGCTACGTAACAAGGCAAATGGGTTATGCAGGACACTGTAGAAACCTGTGAGGATGGAGTGGTTTGGGGTTGGTCCATTTATTTATTGATTTATGAAGAAAAGAGCTCTGTGCCTTGCAGTGTTTACTTGAAATACAGAGTGGCTGTTCTGTCCTATGTCTTGCTGCCATGTTTCATGATTTTCCACCTGGCGTAGAAAAGCTGGCACAAGTTAGGTGAGTCCATACCTACCAATTAGACTTCAAGCTTTTCTTCTGGTTTTGGGTTTGGTTTTTTTTTTGCTTCCTAGTAAATAACGTCAAAATAAGCATAAGGTACATTTATCACTATCTGATTACAAAACCAGAAGCAAAACTTGCAAATTACAGAACAAATGGCAGCACTTTTATGCCAAAGATTATTTTCCAACCAGCAGTGTTAAAATCTGAGACAGGAGTTCAGCAGGCTGTAGGAATCCACCTGCCCACAGGGCAGCACTGCACCTTCTGGGCAGGCAGGGACAGGGGCAGCCAGGGCTTGCGAAGAGTGTGGGTGTGGGAGGAAGGCTGACACGTTTCCCCTAGGGCCAAGTGGAAAGGAAGTCAAGGCAAGAGGCTGAGCGAGGAGTGAAGTGGTGTGGCAGCAGACACAACGCAACCGTGTCACGCGGGCTTTGTAATGGACAGTAAGGGTTTGCCCAGTCAAGAGCCCTTCCCTACGAAGCCACGGGGGTGGGTGAGCACACAAGGGAGCTGTGGCAGCAGCGTAGCTTTCCCAAACCAGGAGCTTCACAACTGCAAGCTAAGGGCTTGGTGCTCTCCTGCAGACAGGTCATGCAGTAGCTGTGACATTTGCTTTTTCAGACACACTCCTGGGAAGGGCTGCCCAGCAGAGCTGGAGAGGGGCTGGGTGCCCAGAGAAGCTCCAGTACATGCTACACTTACCATAGCTGCAGCCTCGTGCTTCCATGCCCATCCAGTAGCTGGGGTATGAGTATGGAGCATTATGGAGCTTTATGGAGCTTTGTGGAGCTTTATGGAGCTAGGAAAACTGCAAGGTGTCTGCTTACACATAGCTCAAGTTACAGCCTTTATAGTGCAGGAACAGAATCTAAACTGATGGAAGGAGATTTATCTCAGAAGAATAATTACAAAAAAAGCATTAACCAGTCTCATTTTTTGCCACTTATAACCATTATAAAGAACAATTGCTTTCTGAGGTAGGTTAGTCATATGGAGCTGTCGAATCATCAGTTTTGCTGACTGCAATGAAACCATTCATGGAGGACCACAGGAGTTGTTTTCATGAAGGGCAGGTTAATAACCTGTAACACAATACAGAAAAGACAAAAATCTCACTTTTAATTTTGTGGCTGGGTAGATCCAGTAATCTCAAAGCTGTATAAAGTTTATTGCTGGCAAAGATGTGTCTGCTTTTGATTTGAGTGTTCTAATGTAATGTGCTGGGTTTGTGTCAGTGGAAAGCCTTCTCTGTAAAAAAAACACACACACTTAGATTTTTCTATATATTTGAACATAAATATAA
>JANIJG010007249.1:51258-73950 GCA_024611175.1 Megaceryle torquata
TCTATATATTTGAACATAAATATATGTGTGTGTGTATACATGCTCGTATACCTGAATTTTAGAGAGGGGTTCCTTCACAGGTTCAGCAGCTTTTGCTAGTGAGATAGGCACCCACTGGGAGTTTGATGCAACTCTGCATGGTTAAGTGCCTCTCAGTATTTGATTTCTGCCTAAGGGCTGAATCACAGAACAGTTTGGGTTGGAAGGGACCTTATAGATCACTGAGTTCAAATCCTCCTGCAGGGGCACCTTCTAATGGCACGTAGTTGGAACTAGATGGACATAGTTTGCTTAGGCCACTTTAAATATAAATACTAGATCATCAGTCTTGAAAACATCAGCTTTGAGGAATTTATCATGTGATGGCTGCAAACTAGGCTTGCAGTCTTCCTTCAAGGTATGTTATCTTCTTTCTCGTGGGGAAAATGTCTCTTAACTAATGCATGTATTTCCCTCTCCTGCACTGTATTTCTTCAGCCACCTAACCAGTACAGTTTTTGTCAGGTACAAAGACAACCTCACATCTTTGTAAATTCTGATCTGCTAGCAGAAATATTGTGAGGCCACCTAAGCTCCCACAGCAAGAGCCAAGAAAAGGATACAGAGGCAAATACTTTTAGAAGAAATATTCACAAAAAAAGTGTGCATATCATATTTGAGTGCTCAAAGATGTGCTCCTGAAGCGTAATGTACTGAAGGAGTTGGACATTTTGTAAAGTGGTTACTCCATGTCAAAGAGAAAAGATACTTAGTCTCCCATTAAAAAACATGGAATAGCAACAACAATAACAAAACAAAACCAAACAAACAACCCCAAACCAACAACAACAAAAAACACAAAAATACTAGCTCCTCCCCCAGCAAAACCTCTGCTGATCTGGAGCCCGGAAAGAATCTGCAGATGTGTACCCCCTGCATGAGAACAAAGTCTTCAGTCACTGGAATGCAGTGCTATAAAAAAAACAACCTACTACAAAGCCTGGCAACAGAGGGATGTCTCACTCGCGTAGTTTTTTGTGATCATCTTGGTTTGCAGAGAAGGGGGTCCCCAAAGCACGTGAGCCAGCAGGATCTCTTTGTACTGGGTCACTCTCTGTTTGGCCAGATGTCTTCCCAACAGTGAGATAGAAAAAAACAGAGCTCTTATTAAAATAAGTCAGGGAAAGGAATGGAAAAAAACATGTGTCCAGCAAAACGGGGCACACTGTGTCCCATCTGATATTTATTAAACGTCGATCAAGTCAGCAGTGAGAAATGCACATCATGCGGAAGTGACCCTGGCTCCCTGGGTTTGGAAGTTAGTGACAAATGTCTGGGAGCCGACCAGCATTGGAAACATCTTCAGGACCCAGAGAGGATCGTGCTGCACTAGGAGCAGCAACAGCAAACAGAGAGGAGCTGACTTCAGCCGAGAACCCCCTTCTGCAGGTTTCACGTGTTCTCTCAGTGGAATGGATCTATAGGGTCTTCCTCTGGACATTTACAGCTCTCGAGGTGAGAGGTCACACATCTCCTGGAAGACCACTGCATTTTATCTAAGCCATGAAAGCAAGCAGTCGAGTAGGTAAAATTGGGCAAGCTTTGTCAAATTAAAGCCCCAGCGCATGCTACTTCCAGCCTTGACTCTCAGCTATTGTGAAAAACCTGTATGATTTTTATACCAACCTGATGGGCTTTGTGTAATCACAATGAGCATTTGAAATCATCTGCCATCTGTTGTTGTTCACTGTTCTGGCTGTCATGGTTTTTCAGAGCAGCCCCTCAATATAAGTAAGTGTCCTCACAATGCAGACCAGATGTGTCTCCTGTATCAGAACAAGCTTGGTCCTTAAACAGGGTACTGGGGAAGAGCAACAGGGCAAATTAAAGCCAGGCTCTGTGCTTGGGGAGATTGTGGAACCCTAATTACACTGTAATTCATCTCTAATTACACTGTAATTCATCTCTGTGCAGAGAGGGTTGCATTTGTAGCTTTTACCTTTACTCGTGGCCTGGATGAACTGTGCAAAACCACATCACAATGAGTCTTCCAGATCTTAAGGCACCTCTCCCTTCAGTAATTTTTATATGGTTATTAAACCAGTCAGCTGTAACTAGCCACAGGGTGAAAAGCCATGTATTTGCAGTAAAGAGGAAATTTAATAACTCTGAAAGACTTTTCTGTGTCCCATCTCTAGACAAAGGAAAGCAAAGGAGCCTGTGAGAGCTCTGTGGCTTCTTACTTCAGCCCTGGACATGGGGCACGTTACATGAGGCTGGCGGGGGGTCGTTGGCGGTCAGGTGCGGGTCTAAGCCGGCCGGCAGGCGATGCAATGCACAGTTCCAGCCCAGCTCAGTTACTGGAATCGCTCGAGCCTGTATGGTCACTTGGGTACGCTGTGTTTATGTTACTGATACCAACAGTGTGGGACTGTTGAAGAGTGGAAAGGTCTGGCTTTTGTTGGCGTGCTGGTCTGATGTCAGTTTGAAATATGCTGAAAGGAAAAGTTCTGAAAAGCCAAAGTGCTGTTTTATTGGACCAGTGATAGAGAGGAGTGAGGCAAGTGAAACAAGACCCTTATGAAGCACTGGAACGTACGTGATGCTAGATGCTGAATTGCAGGACATCCCATGACAACAGTGAAGTTTCAGGCTCATTACACTACACAGGAAGCCAGAATACAGTGATAGAAAGCAGGTTATGTCACAAAAGGAGTAATCTTAATATGAGTCTATATATAATCAAGCAAAATTTTTCTATGTGCAGTTAAAAGTTTTGGTTTTACTTCTGCCTTTCTTTGTGCTTTGTACCTCTGCAGTCAACAGTCTTCCCAACTATGGATCTGGTCCTGCTTCCACATTAAAATACAGAGCAGCAAGCTTTCTGTTATCTCTGTAGTTAGAAGGTGAATGTGATGTGCTTTGTGCCCCAGGCTTCTTGTGGGTTTTGATACGTGGGTTGTTCAAAGATTTACAGGATTGGAATCTGAATTCAAAACCCTTTGGAGGAGGAACCTCACGTTCAAGGCACAGAAGCTCGACGAGCCCACTAGTACTGGCTAACAGCAGCAAAATGGTGCTCCAGACCCCACAAGCACCCACTGTGAAATATTTTCAGCCTCTGAATACCTACTGCAAACCCTTAGAAAACTGCACTTTCCCCCTCCAGCTTTTTCAGCCAGCAGTGCTATCCCACTAGCAAACTCCCTGAGACTGTCAACCAGACAACGAAAACCAGCCCACGCATCAGGGTCCGTAAGCAAAAGTGGCTATGGAATTACAGAACCTTCACCTTTTCTTTTGTGGTGCTGGAGTTACCAGCTTTCCAAATGCAAGTTATTAATAAATGTGCTACACAACTGCCCATCCCTGTGCCAGTCCCTTCCTTCCCACCCACACTGGCAGTAGACAATCCTTTCCTCTCTGGAGCTTCTGTTCCCGCATTTATGTTACAAGTCTTTGTCTCATTTTCCCCTAATGTTGCTGTTCCTAAAAAAAGAACCAGATGTTCCCAACAGATCTTATGCCTAAACCCCAAGGAACCCAAATCTATGACATCACTTTAATCACATGGAAACAGAAAGTGACATCACAGATGAAAAGTTTAGGAAAAACATGAGGTGACATAATGTGAAAGTAAGCTGAGCTGTGGGAGATGGGTTTCTGCCTAAGCCATGGCTAGTGTATGTGCAAAGAGGCCTGAGGAAAACACCTTGTCAAACAGACACTGTATAAATCCCCTTCCTGAGTTGCTCCAATATGCTAATTCCTCCTTCAGGTTCCCTGGACTTAAGGAAGCCACTGGAAAATGCTTTTCTTTGAGAGGGAACTACAGCTGACTTAGCTCGATACATCGGTCACCCACCCTCCCTGAGCCCAGGGAGAGTGGCTCATGCTTTTGCCTTAGAGAAATGCAAAAAAAAAAAACAACTCCCTGCAGAAGTTCATGATCTGGGAAAAGTCAAATCAGCTGTGGGCTAGGCCTAGGAGGAAAGAGAAGTTATAAAAATCTATGGAGCAAGGTTGGGATTAGTTAAGTAATCTGGTGCATAGAATTTATTAGAGCTTAAAGCTTTCCTGTGGGACTCCCCTAATAGCAGACAAATACAGTAAAATAGCAAAGAAATGCATTTTCTGGCAGACCCAGAAAGCTACATTAGTCCTGCCCTGCACGCTGGGAGGAGGGCAAACCCCATCCATTCAGCCCAGCACAGGGCTCCACTTTTGCCGTTTCTACATGTTTGTGGTTCTGATTGATTTCTTGGTAACTTCATCAATGCCTTCAGTACTCCCAAGCTGTTCCTGAGGAGCACATATTAAAAAGAGGAATCTTGCTTCCCTGGTAGACTCGAAAATATCAAACCATCCTGCAAAAAGCTCAAAACTGAAATAGCAAAGGCCTGTTTTGTCTCGTCAACTTGAGGCCCTTTCTCTTAAACTTGTGAACAAGGGGACATCTACCAGCATCTTTCAGTTGGTATAGACATGCTGGTAGCTTTTATATAGCATCCCTTCTTTTCTGTGGAAATAAGATTCTCCACCCCTCCCCGCCCCAAAAAAAACAAAAAAAAACCCAAAAAACCCAAGTGTTTCTCATTATGGGAAGCATTCACGTGGCAACCATTTGTGGTGATGGTTACAAAGCAGGACCAAGACTCCCACCAGGTTTTATCAATGCTATTTTATTTCTGTTTTCCTTCTGCCAGAGCATTTACGGTCTCCTCGTGCCCCTGAAGAGAGACTGAATGCTAAGAAAGAGCTGCTGCAACGATGCCTTGCAGAGAAGATGCTTATAAACATTTGTCTTCCACAGCTCACCGGAGTCTTGTTGGCATCATCAGAAAAGAAAAGGGCCCTGTCTCTCAGGAACTCCAGGGGGTTTCCAGTGAGGCAGAACCTACTTCCCTTCCACATCCTAAAGTAATTGCATCATGAAGCTGATGCTTTAGCCACCATGGACGCTACCCTGGCATAGTAGGCAGACAGGCACCTGCTGCGATCAATAACTTGTTCTTTAGTAAACAGGGGAGAGGAACTGGGGCAGCAATGTGTTCTTTGCTGTATTTTAAAAACTCTTAAAATCTTCTTTTGCAGGTATTCAGGAGGGGACTCAATGTACCAAATGTAAAAATAACTGGGCACTGAAGTTTTCCATCATCTTATTATATATTTTATGCGCTCTGTTAACAATCACAGTAGCAATTTTGGGATACAAAGGTACGTATGCATCAAGCCCAACATTTCACCAGCAGCCAAGCACATTTCCACGTGTTAGGTAGACAGGCAATTTATCGTGTTCCACCTTCAATAGCAATACCTTGGCAATGGTGCCTTTTTCCACACGCGTAACAGCAAACTGCAACCTTAGATTTTTCACCTTTGTGGTTTTCACCAATTGTGAAATTTTGAAACTAGATTAGAAATTTGGAAGGAAAAAGAACAAAATCCATTCACCATGAAGGAGTACTAACTGAAAGACTCAAAGCCCTGCAGCACGTCCCGTACCGTGATTTCACTGACCTCTTTTACATGTATTGCACTTTTCCAGAATAAATGTCCCTTTTACTGGGAGAGCCAGGAATAGTTTTACTCATATAATATTTGTCATAGCAACAAAGCATAGGTCAATATTACTTTGAAATATCATGAAGGAAGATTGAAGCAGGAGATGCCCATGTATCGAGTTATCTACAATTACTTTGATGAACAAAGACACTTAGATGCTTTTGAGAGTCGTTTCAAAGATTCTGGTAGCTGGGCAACCCATTAACGGAGAAATTGTCATTTGTGCAAGTCATTGGTAGGGCCCATTGGAAAGGACAGCTTAAAATTTCCACCCATCCTCAGCAGTAATGAGCTGTAGCCACTGGGGCATTCTTGTGAATGCTTGGATGCACACGTCTGTTTGTTGTGCAGGCGCAGCTACCCTGCGTCAGAGACACAAGACGTGAGTGTGTCTCTGACAGTAGCTTCAAAACCCCTCCAAGAACTGGGTAAACATTCGTGTGAGTAACATGCAGTGCGTCTTGTGCTGCCAACAGCTGCACTCGTAGCAGAGCTGACATCACCTCTGAGCCTTTGCCAGAGAAAGAAAAGGAAATTGTAGAAACAGAAATGAATAAATACTTATTTAAGAGGATTTGGTACAGTTTTGAGTGAAAAGAAAATTAAAACTGCTTGGTTTAGATGGAAGATTTATCCAGGGAGATGAGAGAATGTGGAGGACATACAGAGACATGTAGGTGTTCCTTTTTCATGATAAAGCAGATAGCATGTGGCAAATTCAAATAAAATATAAAGAAATGCAGTCCATACATAATTTATCAGACATTCTCCTGAAGAATGCATTGACTGGTCGATGGAAGTCAGATGCTGAGGACAAACAACCCAAACTTTCCAAGATTCAAAAACTTGATCTATAAAGATGAGATCATTTGGTCATATGGACTATGGGAGGACAAACTTAGGCCATTTGCAGATATAAATCTGCAGAGATCTGCTTGCAGCAGGTGAGGATGGGATCCTTCCAGGCTATAACCCAGCTACTAAACACCTAGGATTCAGCAGAATTTTCCTCAAGAGAGCTTTTAGACAAGGCTGTCAATTCTGGGGCTCACCAGAAGACTCAGACCACACTTGGCATCAGATTGGAGGGACTATTGTTCTTGCTTTGGCAAATGTTTGTTCATGTCTGTGCAGAAAGCAATAGCAGGAAATAAACTGTCCAAAAGATCTCTTTGGGAGAGGGAGTTTCTCCTCCTCGTTTCAATCCACAGTTCTCAAGCTTTTTTCTTCATGGGGGCCTGTAGCACTGTCTGTTTCCCAGGCTTTGCTCTCATCTTGAGGTCCCATCTTTGCTGCACCCATTTCTAAACTCATTCTTGTCCTGAGCAGTCACTGGTGCCTGACTGTCTGTCATAGCAGTACCAAGTCACATCTATCCAGGGCAAGGACAAAAGAATTTCCTCTCCCCCCAAAAAAATGTGAAAAAGATTATAGGGAGGTGGGTAATGCACATCTTGCTGACAGACCTTGAGACATCTCGGTGACCACTGCTCCACCACTCAGCGACTTGGCAACTGCTCCACCTGAATGCCTGGTGAAAGAGGCACACACTGGAGAAAAGTCCTGCTTAGTCCAAAGTATCCCTTGTGCAACACTAAGCAGCAAATGGTCCTGTGTCAGGCAGGAATTTTGCCCTTTTTACTTGCATCTTAGGGCCTTCATTTCCACAGTGCCTAAGTGCTAATTTGCAGGGAAACTCCCAGCTGACGCTACATTTTCAAAGGAATTATTGCAATATATTGCAATATATTTGATTGTTGGAAGGAATTAGGCCTTAGAGGAAGAACAAAACTCAACATTTTATAGAGCTATTGAACTCTTCTCTCTGCATCAGAGTTTGGCTTCTCTTTTTAATTGAAATTTTACACTGAAAGAAGGAATTTTGCTGGCATCAGGGATTCTTTCAGTCTTTTCACTAAGTTTCCATTAAATTTGCCTCCCACGCTTATGTTTATAAAGCCCAGAACTACTTTTAAAACTTTCATTTCCTACGTGGTATTTAGATATCCTTTGTTATTTAAAACATTTAAAACTACTAATCAGTCGATTAAATATGGCAGGCAAAAAAAAAATTAACTCAATGGGAGGCAAAGTCAACACAGAACAAACCTCCAAACTGGGGGTATAAACAGCAGCTTGGAGAAACCTGAATCCAACAGAAATTAACCATCAAGGTCATGAAGGGATAACAAGCTGAGTTTACTATTAGTATGCTTTGAGGAGACATATTAAATTATTGTTAAAAACATTAATAAAGCAATCTGTAATCTTTTTCAAACATTCTTTCTTAAATTAAATGCAAAATACAGCTTTTCTGGCACCAGCCAGTGTTGGATTAGCCTATTGAAGAAGTGACTCACTCCAGTGAGGGAAGCATGCTCTCCATCTGAAGTTCTGGTAGCTCTCATTCTTTTGTCAGTCTTTGTTTTTAAGTTTCTTTTTTAACATTGTTTAAGTTAAAGAAGCCACATTTTGTTTGGGGAATGGGTTTGGGCAGGAGATCAAGTCCCCCAGGCTAAGATCCGCCCCTGTATAAAGCACATACAAGTGTGGTTTGTCTATGGGATGACAAGTTCAGCTTTGCCTTCATCACTGGCAATCCTCGAGCTAACCCTGCAGTTCACATTTGCAGAGACCTCTGCTGTTTCTGCTGCTGGAGCTGGGAGGGTTGAACTGGGATCTGGCCCCTCTCCCCTGCACTTCTCATGACAGGACTGACTTGCCCTCTGATGGGAAACAGAATTAAAATAAACGAAATAGTTTGCCTGATATAGCTAATTCTGCACTCTGCATCAGTTCATCTGACACCAGTTTAGTGTCAGATAGACAAAAATCAATACTTTGTGTTTGAAAGCAGCCTTGTCTTTCCAGCCTCTCTAAACCAGCATCTCCCAGCTAAGTGTCACGTCAGCCCGCAGCAGCCAGAGCTGCTGTCTGGCACCCAGTTACATGCTAGAACTAAAAGCTATTGCTTTCTGCACGAGACAACCTGCTGGGGACTGAAAAGACCTTTTAACAGTGCTCATTAGTGATCCTTCAGCCACATTCCAGGCACAGTCTTCCCCACATACCATGGTCAATTGTCAATAATACCAGTAAGACTTATGATTAAGGTCCTCTTTCAACAAATCTTTGGGACTTTCCACACAAAGACTTCAGTCTTTTTAGTGCTTTTCACTTTCAACCATAGGCTGTTGTATCCTTACTTCCATCCAAACTCATCTCACCTCACTGTCAGTACAGGCTACTACATAGTGATAGGATTTCTACTCTTCTCCTTTGCTTTGGACTCTTCAGGGGAATGTTTTAACCCAAGTTTCCAGTATGAGATTTCATTCAACCATTCTTGTTGTTATAGAACAGCATAGAATCTCAATTTTACAAATTGTCAGTCTGAATTACAAACTGGCATTCCTTTGAACAGCAAGAGGAAGAAGCTACATTTTCCTTTAATTATTGATAATATGTATTAATTTTCCAACTCCAAGTGTACTGCATAATGGAGAAAACAGGTGAATATTACACTAAATCTGAATTAACAAGACCCATAGGTGATATGACATTGCTAGTCAAGGCACAGGTCCAGCAGAAACACTTGGAGTACGATGTTTTCACAAAGTCCTCTCTGAGAGGCTGGAGGAAGCCACGTCCTTCACAGTGACTACCCATGAATAAAGCAGAACACCACAGGCTGAATTAGGAGCTGCCTAGAGATAGCCAGGAAAAGCCAGGTATGGTCCCCACATTCACTGCATGAGATGCATGGGTGTATACGTGCATCAGTGGAGCATCAGGAGTAACTGGAGGACATTTGCTGACCTGGGCAGCTCCAGCCTGGAAGACGTGGGCAGGACAAACAGAGGATCAACTCTGGCTTCATTTAGGAAAAATGTCATACAGCATCTTGACTAGTAATTTTAATGGGCAGAAGAACCAGTGAAAAAATAATGTTGTACTGGGCAAAAGTGCTTTCTAAAGCAGAAGGCTTTGAGCAGTGGACCCCCTAAAAAAGCAAAGCCATGACTGAAGCCTGGATCTGGTGCTTAGCAAGCACTCTGCCATCACATCAAATACAGAAAGCCACACTCCCACTCTGTCTCTGTACACACGGTGTAGTCTCTGGTTTACTGCCTTGTTGGCAGGTAATGCACCAGGGTGTCTGGTCTTTCTGAAAACCTCGAGACTTTTTCTCTCTTGTAACTCCATTCACCTCAGTGCAGTTACACCAGAGATAATCTTGGTCTGCTTCTTCTCCTGCTGGTGTTGGGGAAGCAGTAAAAGGCTGCTGTGTAACGTGCACAGAGTCAGAGAAACAAAGGGCAAAAGTTAAAAAAGAAGGAGCACTTGGTGGACTACACTTTAAAGGTTGGAGATTCTTGTGGTTGCTCATGAGCAGCATAAGATCCCCTAAATTCCACTGCTAGTAAAAAACCAAATCTTTACATAGCAACAACTTCTATGAGGCTATTTCCTAGCTAGAGATTATCTCACAGACAGAAAGTGAGCGGTACCCCCTACCCCACACAGGTTTGCAGAATTGGCTTCTCTCGAAACATGGTAAAAACCTTATTTCTTCTGTGTGAAAGAGGGAGCTGGCACAATAACTTGTGTATCCTCTCCCAGGGTTGGTTCAGATCCACTTGTAGCAAAAGGGCTAGATAATCTTTTCAGGAGGAGAAATATCTGCCCCTGGTTGTGGTCTGAATGTAAAAGCCTATTAGACAAGGTTTGGTGTGGAGGCTGAAGGCTGCCTCTAACCTTGCAAGCATTTCATATTTTTACCACTGGAAGCCAACGTAGGGTCTTTATTTGCTGCCCTGATTTTTCCATTTCATAGAATCATAGAATCGCAGAACGTTAGGGGTTGGAAGGGACCTGGGGAGATCATTGAGTCCAGCCCCCCTGCCAAAGCATTTCCATATCAATTCCATTAAATGATCAGATTGTCTTAGTGACAAGGAAATCACTCAGACATTACAAAATAAAAAGCACATCAGCCATCCTTTCAATCCCAATGAGGCAGAATGGTTTCAAGACCGTTTTTAGTGTTCTGTACTATTAAGAATTAAGAATTCCATGTTGTTAAGATGTTTAGAAGTTGTTCCTCAAAACATTTAGCAATTGCACACTCAAACAGCTATCTCACGGAATCACACAGAATCTTGGAAAAGACCTTTAAGATCATCAAGTCCAACTGTTATGTAACTGTAGCAGGGCCACTACTACACCATGCCCTTAAGCACCACATCCAAATGGCTTTTAAATACATCCAGGAATGGTGATTCAACTACTACCCTGGGCAGCCTGTTTTAGTCTTTGATAATCCTTTGGGTAGAGAAGTTTCTCCTAATGTCCAATCTAAACCTCCTTTGGTGAAACTTGGTTCCATTTCCTCTTGTCCTATCAGTTGTGACTTGTGAGAAGAGACCAACACCCACCTCTCTACAACTTCCTCTCAAGTAGTTGTAGAGAGTCCAAAGTTTGCTATTCACTGGCAATTTTTAATGATCAAAAGGAACACACACACACACACACACACACACAAAGTTCTTTTTAAGGAGAAATAGGTCATAGCAAAATAAAAGGAAGTCTTCTCTCATGTGTCTGATCCTTTAGCAATCAGTGACCTTTGCCCCACAGCACTGTGCTTGGAGCCTGGAAATACTATTAAAATAAAATTTAAAAAAAATTCAGAGGAGGAAAACCTACAGAGGGATTTCCTCATTCAGGAGAGAGATTGTTCATGAGCAAAGAAATGTTTGGGGACTGATGGCAGACTGAAGAACCGGAAGAACACTGAGTCCCACCAGCAGATAGGAGCTCATCCTTACAACATTTCACAGAGCAAGAGCTGAGTCTAGTGGCAAGTAAAGCAATTTTAAGTTGGTTTCTTTGATGGTAGTGGTGGTTTTGTGGTTTGCTTCATTGTTTGCTAGACTTTTTTCATAATTTCACTTTTCTTCTTTCCAAAACATACTGTTCTCTTTCCCCTAGTTGTAGAAAGAATGGACAATGTGACAGGTGGCCTGGAAACATCCCACAGAAGATATACAGAAAAGCTCACAGAGGTGGAGAGTGATCTGAAGAAATTAGGTAATTTGCACACAAGCAAGGCTTTTGGGTGTTCTCCTGGCAGATAGTGGGAGGAAATGTGCCTGAAAAGTCTCTGTGACAAGATGCAGTACTTATATTTTAATTTCACAAATACTTGGGAAAGCACTTAAAACTAGTTCGGGTCAGCTCTACTTCAGACAGCATTTTAAGCCCACTTTAGTATCTACAGTTCCCACTGAAGTCACTCTGAAATCATTCATGCTAAAATAACCAGACACTTCAAGGTTGTCCTCAGGACAGAGTCTCTTCTCTGAGGTAGAGCTGTAAAACACAGCAGAAGCTTTTCCACAGCACAAGAGACTCTAGATAAAATGAAAAGCTGTCACCCAGTCATCTTGATGCTGTTTTAGCAATTGAGAATCAAAACTGAAGGCCCTTTTAAGGGGTGCACAAATAATCAGCTCTTCAAAACTCATATTTTTGAGGCAAATTGATTATTTCCATAAAATGTTTCTTAATCAGCTTAGGGAATACAGGACACAAGGCTGTTATGAGTTCTGGTCTCCCAAGTGCTATCACAGTTCTCAGTTCGGAAGAAGATGGAAAAAGATCATGGATAAGGATTCTACTCACTAAGTATACATTCCTGTCCTTCTTCCTTGTCTGGAAAGGAAGCAGAGCTGTTTATTATCAATTTATATATACATATACGTGTTTATGTAATTAGGTTTTATGTAAGTATTAATATACCCATACATGCATGTGCTTCTTGAATTAAATTTTATTTAGCTTCAGAAACCATACGTTGAGACACGCATTTCTAAGAAAAATGACATGCTTGCAGCTTGATCATAATTTTTTTCCCTCAAAAAATCACTGGATTCTGGAGCACTAAATACAAACACCATTTGTTTCAGAGACAGGGGGTAGCTCAGTGGCTTGTACTTTTCCTGAAACCAATACAGAAGTAAATGTTACACCTTAAAGCACATGCAACCTTTGGGGTTATATTTGGGTTATTATATTATGCTGATTAAGTTTTCACAACTTGGAGCACTTTTGATTCATTCACGCCCACACATCTTTACATGCTGCTGGATGGATGGCCAGTGAGATGCTCAGGACAATCAGTTCCCACTTAAGTGGACTTGCCATGGAGGAGGCAAAAAGGTAAGAGAACTTCTGTAGGGCCAGAAGGATAACAGCATGTGATGAGTGAAAGACAGGCCCTCAGGGATTAGCTCTATGTGGACCTGGCAGTTGGCAGAGCTGTGTGAGGAAAAGAATTTTATTTGAGCTGTAACTGAGAGGTAATCACAGAGTCAGAGTTGAGGAGATCCTGGAGTGAAGCAAGTGGCAGGGAGAGAAACTGTGCTCAGGAATATGTCCATCCATGAAAAACCCCATAAACACTTCAAAGTGAAGTTTCAGAAGCCACCATTTGATGTTCTCCATCATGACTCATTCAAACAGACCAACAGAAAGCTCCATACACAGCTGTATTCACTGTACTTTATGAAAACCATCCTGCTCTCTCTTCAAGTCATCTGAGATATTGGACTTCAGGCTGCATAATTAATAAATATAGCTGCACTTAGATAAGGACAAAAATATATGGACTGCATGTAGGAGAGGGAAGTAACTGAGGTCAAGAAAGAAAATCTGTCCTGAAAGTGAGCGTTGACTGCTTATTTCCTTGGTTTCTGTGTCCTGGCTGATGAGCTCTGAAGCTTCAGAAGTTTAATCATGCTTGTACAAGCTTCCAGAAGTATTCTGTAGGGCAGTGTAAGCAAGAGCAGAAATATTTCTCAAAGATTAAAGGTTTTGCCTTCCTCAAACTCAGAACATGAGGAAACAATAACATCAAAATAAATGTCATTAAAAGCAATAGTAATATATTAGAGAGAAAGCCAGAAATAGCTCATATCCTGTCATAGCTGGAGTAGCCTGCCTTTGTCTCTAACCCAGATTGTTTTAAAATAGATATTAGAACTTCCTTAAAAAGAAATCTGAGATTTTAAAAGCTGGAGCTATATGGACTAAATTGCAGTGAAGATATTCCACCTGCCAGGAAAAGGCGGAAGAAATATGGAAAGCTAAAATTTACTTCTGAGCTTTCAGGAACATCCAGCTGTAAGATCAAAACATACACTCGCTGAAAAATCTTTTAATATTTTGAGTTCTGTTTGCCATTTAGTTTTCATTCAGAACACAGCACTGCTTGACTGTGTATATTCATTGCTAATGGTAGTTTTTCCTATATATAATGATGATTCACCATTTTATTCTCCTCAGCAAGACACAAGGTCTTTGTTGATTCTTCTTTGATTTTTTACTCTGTCTAGTGGCAAAACTTTGCTTAGTGGTTTGTCTTTTCTAGAAAAGATACAATTTCTATTGCCAGAACATTTTGACAACCTGGCTGTACTTAAAATACACTGTGCCTTTTTATCCTCTGTTTAAAAAAAAAAAAAAATCATCCTAAAGCCTTTCCATTTTTTTCCTGCACAACAGATGACCAAGCTGGACAAAAAGCCATGAATACTAACACTGAACTGTCTAGCTTCAGATCTGACATTCTGGCCCTTCGTCAGCAGCTTCATGACATTGCAGAGAAAACTACCAGAAACAAAGATACACTGGAGAAGCTGCAAGAGTCTGGAAATGTGTTAGATGACAGACAGAGTCAAATGAGAAGTGCCTTAGATAGCAACTCTTTCATGATCATCAGTGTCAATAAGACTCTTCAGTCATATACTGGCTATATCAACAATCTTCAACAAGACACAAGTAATATACAAACAAACTTGCAAAAGCAAGTGCATTCTCATAATGTGGTCATCATGAACCTGAACAACTTAAACCTTACACAAATACAGCAAAGAAATCTCATCAGTGTGCTGCAGAAGTCAATGGAAGATACAAGCTTGGCGATTCTAAGAATCAAGAACGACTTTCAAAATCTTCAGCAGATTGTCCTTCAAGCCCGGAAAGACACCGACTGGCTTAAGGAGAAAGTACAAAATTTACAGACTTTGGCCGCCAACAACTCAGCATTGGCAAAAGCTAACAATGATACACTTGAAGACATGAACAATCAGCTCAGCTCCTTCAGTGGGCAAATGGAGAACATCACCACAATTGCCCAAGCCAACGAACTAAATCTAAAGGATCTCCAGGAACAGCATAAAGAATATGAAAACAGAACTTCTGCCAAATTCAACCAGCTAGAAGAGAGGTTCCAGGTCTTCGAAACTGATATAGTCAATATCATTAGCAACATCAGCTACACTGCTCATCATCTACGGACACTGACTAGCAATCTCAATGAGGTCAGGACAACTTGTACAGACACCTTAAGTAAACATTCAGATGAGCTGATTTTTATGAACAGTACCCTAGCAAACATTCGCTTTGATTCTGCATCTCTCAAAATGCAACAGGATTTGATGAGGTCAAGGTTAGATGTTGAAGTTGCCAATTTGTCAGTAATCATGGAAGAAATGAAGCTGGTAGATTCCAAACATGGCCAGCTCATCAAGAACTTCACTATCCTACAAGGTATGCAGCTTACCTTATGATGCCTATAATGGTCTATGCTGAGTTCCTGCTTGCATTGCTGCTTTAGTTCTGTGGAAGTTGGTGCATGCTCGCAGTGGAGGGGTCTACATTATCTAATCCTAAACTTTGGAAATGTAAACGTAGATTGAAGTTTCCTTCCTAATTTGCCTATGACTCCTTTACATAGCTAGAAGGGGGATGTTACGAAAGAAGGTTCTGACTTAGCAAAATTTTATTCTAACTGACTGACTGGATCTGGTTTGGATTTAGTTTCTAAAATAAGCTAGTGAAGGTGTGGAACCCCAAGAAACCAATCCCTGCTAAGGAGGAAATGGCTAAAAAATATACATTGGACTATTCCCAGAAAGTTCCACCCTTACTGAAAAACAACTTGCTATTTCACTTTAAGCCAGTTGTGAGTCTGCCAGAAAACATCCTGTTTTGCTTAGTTTTTAATCCTGGGATATTTTCTTTTCTCCAGAAATAAATAGTGTCAAGTTTAGGAGTTTTCTCTCAGCCAAGTGGTATCCCAAATGAAAAGAACTCGCCTATTTCCAGGCTGTGGAAGCTAGTCAGGCCTAAAACTCGAATCGCAAAGAAATGCTCCAAATAAACTAAGGCTGAGCAGAGGTTACATGTCAGTAACCTTAACCTTTCTTGTTTCAACCAGGCCTAAATGACTACAGGTTAGGAATTTATCTCTGAAGGAGTTTAAATGATGTAGATTAGGAAAGGAGCTATTGGAAAGGTATTTGCTAATCCACGATCAGAATCCAAATTGATTTTGTTGTTTACTGCTGTCGGAATATTGCTATTTACTATGGCAAGTATTGTCCTCTTCCCTGTTACAGACAGGCAGTTAACAACGGTGGGTCTCTACCACAGCTGGCCCATTGCTTGCTCTCCATCATTTTGTCTCTTTTTGACAACCCATTATTGACAGAGCAGCAAACAGGGTCATTACAGGAGAAAGGGTTCCATAGTCTCAGAGCAGGAGGAAGGGAACAGGAGCAGGAACACGCAGGACCACAGGCATCACCACTATGGTGATCACACCAGCATGAAGTGTGTCCTTCAGGGGCTGGTGCAGACTGTTTTCACCTGGGTCGCTGCCCAGTCCAGAGGACAAGGTGCATCAGATTATTTTCTTCTGTGTCCTGTATTTTCATGTAGGGTGAGGAAAGAGCAGTGGTGCGTAGCGCCTGAGAAGCAGATGAACTTTTACAAGCACTGCTCGAAGTAGCTGTTAGCTTGGGCTTCACCGTGCTGAATATCCAGTGTTGCTGGGCTGAGATATATTAAACAATGACCCCACATGGGCTTTTTGGTTTGTTTTCTGTCCATATCTCCATCTCTCATGCTTACATTGTTTCAGGCCCTCCTGGTCCAAGGGGACCTAAAGGTGACAGAGGCCCTCAAGGTCCTCTTGGCCCCGCTGGCCTAAAAGGACAAAAAGGAGAGAAAGGAGAGCCCGGACCACCAGGACCTGCAGGTGAGAAGGGCCCACCTGGGCCAACAGGGCCACCAGGAGAAAAAGGAGGGAAAGGTTCAAGAGGATCACCTGGCTCCAAAGGTCAAAGAGGTTCCCCTGGCAAGACAGGTCTGCCTGGACCAAGTGGAGACCCAGGGCCACCAGGTCCACCAGGCAAAGATGGTCCACCAGGGCCACAAGGCCCACCAGGATTTCAAGGTCTGCAAGGAACTGTGGGAGAGCCAGGGGTACCAGGACCTCGAGGACTGCCTGGGCTGCCTGGAGTCCCGGGGGTGCCTGGTCCAAAGGGCCTCCCTGGCCCACCAGGGCCACCAGGTCCAGGGATGCCAATGGCACTGCGCAGTGAACCAACGTCCGCACCTGAGGCTAATGGTAAGCAATCAACACCCTGCGTTCACCTTTCACTGAGATACAAGTGCATGTAGTGGTAGGTGCTCACCACTTGCTGACTGGTTCAAATAACCTCTGCTACCTTAGACTGGATCTCTGGGGTTTACCACAAACAGCCCTGTTGGTCTTCCTTCTGATGTCCTGAAACTGATAATGTTAATAGTTTATGTTAATGTTTATAGCTATGGAAAAGGCTGCAGTGGTATGAATAATAAATAAACCCCCTCAGTTTAGCTTTGATGTCACAGAATCAGGATCCTGGTAAGTAGATTCCCAAACTGTATGTAAGTACCTTAGGTGGCAGCATGCTGTAGATGGGTATGGGATCTTCTACTTAGAATTGGCCCTATGCAGAAACTTACCACTGGCACATTGAGTTAACAGGCTTAACACAAAACATTCACATCACAGGTTGTTCTCCTCATTGGAAGAACTATACAGAAAAGTGCTACTACTTTTCAATTGAAAGAGAAATTTTTGAAGAAGCAAAGTTATTCTGTGAAGAGAAGGCATCACAGCTGGTTATCATCAACAACAAAGAGGAGCAGGTAATTACCTTCTCCTTCTGGTTTTCAAGGAGAGAGTTTGAAGCTGTTTAACATGTGGAAGCCACAAGGCAAGTGGGAAGCTGAGAGCATTGTGAATTCATATAGTGAAGCAGACATGGTGATTGACTCCAGTCAGCATTTTATCCACCCTCTGCCTGCTCAGCGGCTTCTCCATGTGCAGTGTGAGCAGAGCTGGTGCTGACCCATCAGGAGGTGGGCTGTGCAGTGTGAGCAGGCCTGGAGCTAACCCATCAGGAGGTGGGCCAGAGCAGCCAGAAAGGCTGATGATAAATGTAGGAGTTTTGAACCTTTAAAGATGGAGTCCATTATGCCTTGTGTGTTATCCACAATTTATTTTTTGCAGTGCTGAATATAATGTAATAATATAATAATAAAATAATAATACCATGTCATCTCAAATTGGCTGATTAATGTATGCAGCCTAAGACTACTATGACCCCAAAATATTCTTAATCTAACTGTAAATCTGGCTATACTTCTACTACCTTTCGACATAAGTATTTGGTGGCTATGTAGCAGTGGGGATGTCAAGATACAACTGCTTACTCTTTGGGTTTATTTCAGTTTGTATCTACAAGATGTCTGTGACTTTACATCAACCTAATTTTCATGCCTAGCTCTTAAGCAAATGCTGCAATGGATTTTATTGTGTGCAAAGGGTCACGAGGCCAACTCCTGAAACATATCTTCAGCTTAGAAAAATTCCTCCAGCTCTTCCTATTCTGATAAAAAAGACACTCTTGAAACGAGAGTAGCTTATTGGCTCCAAAGACAGTTGTGTGTCTTTGTTATGGACTAAGATCTTTCTTCCACAGCAATGGATAAAAAGGCAGATTTTTGGGAAAGGCAGCTTCTGGATTGGACTAACAGATTCAGAGAAGGAAAATGAATGGAGATGGCTGGATGGATCCTTACCAGTTTACACGTATGTAAATAAAAACCGCCAGTGTTTATTGTCTGCAGACGCTGCCACTCTTGCTGATACTTCTAAAAGCAGCATCTAGAAATTATCCAATTGATCCAGAGGGTTGTAGATGCCAACGAAATAATATCTTACTGAGGGTGCCATTGAGCTGGTTTTTTCTCTCTCCCTTCTCCATGCATGAGGCTTGCTTTCCTTGCCAGGAAGAAAACTGAATGTTGAATGAAGGAATCACAGAACTACAAGGCAAAGTTTCTTGCCAAAACATTTGCTCCTGACTTGCATTACAAAGTTGGGACGGAAAGCATAGACAGTTTTGCTGTCTTGGTTTGAGTTTTCTGTAATTGCATTACAACTGGCTATAAATAGAGTGCTCATTCTGATTAAAAAAAAAAAAATTAAAAATTACTAACTTTTAGATAAAGCCCAAATCTGAGTGGAAAGCATTGAACGTAAGGCAAATGCATGAAACAAGGGTGCCTACGCTTTGGCCAGCTGAGAGCTGAATTGGCAGTTCTCCAGGAATCCTGGGGCTACACCTAATTTGTCCTAAATGGAACAGAATTCAACCACCCAATTTCTTAATATTGAGGAGCAGACTAAAGATTTTATAGAGCTGAGCATGCTGTGCTCCAGAAAAACAGGCTACAGTCAGTCAGATGTTACGAAATGATTAGCTGTGATCTCATTGCTGCTCATTTTGATGAGAAACATGGAAAAAGTCAGATGCATTTCAAGTGAGCGACAATATTTTTCCTTTTTTCTCTCTCCTTGTTTTCATCTTTTTATTTCAGCACCATGACTGATTCCCACTTCAGCCTCTGCTTTCAATAGGTTTCACCACACTGTGGTTCTAGGTGCCCTGCTCTAACCTCAGAGCTGTCAGCTGCTGAATTTCCAAGTATTTCATTACTTCTGGAAAGCTGTGTGTCCCCCCAGGTGTCTGGTCAGATGCTCTGTGTCAGGCAAGCATGTTTTTTAGCTGAGCATGGACTATATCAGCCAGCAATCACAAGCTCCCTTCAACAACCTGTTTCTTGAGGGAAAAGGAGCTTTTAAGTCCTGAGGTTGGAAGCATTTCTCACTTGTTCAACAAAACCAGAATAAGGAAACACTTGCTGCAAGCTTTCTACACGCTGCATTAAGTTTCACCATCAAAGCTAACGAGCTCAAAATATACATGGAAATATACTTTGTACATTCCTTGAGTCAAAAAATTCACTTCCCATCCAAACATGGGTCCATAAAACATACCAACCTTTCCTGTTCCTCCCCAGAGGCTGGCCCCAGCACGGTCAGAGGGCTGAGCACCTTTGCAGTGAGCAATGGCAGGGTGCTTGGCAGCACTGGTGAGCCCGCTGGCTCTTCTCAGTCCCATCTGCTGGCAGGAACGCGGTGCTCAGACCTTGCAGGCTTGGAGCAGCATGCCCGGAGCCTGGAGCGCTCCTGCTGTATGTGCCTGTACATTCAGAAACTAAAATAAAGTTCATCGGTCTAATTTTAGGTCTCTGAGTTTTGGCAACCCAAGGTCCAATAGATTCCCTTCTCTGTCATACATCTGTTTTCCATTTGCAGCGAGAGTCATGTATTGTTTGTTTGAACATGTATTTCCCACTCAGAGCAGATCTCATGATGTTTTCATTAACTTCTTGCGGTGAAACACGGTGTGCTGCATTGTGCAATCGTACCTCTCGCTTTTTGCTTGAAAGGAACTGGAAAACTGGGCAACCTGATAACTGGAGCCACGGGCACGGGCCAGGGGAAGATTGCGCCGGGTTGATCTATGCTGGGCTCTGGAATGATTTCTACTGTGAAGATGTTAACAATTTCATTTGTGAAAAAGACATGGACAAAGGTAAACGAAGTGCTTGGTTTGATTATTTCACTAGTACCCATAGTACATTGCATTCACTACTACCCATCGTACATTTTCCACAGCTAGAGGGGAGAAGACACAGGCTAGATGCTATGGCAGTGCCTTGTTGAGGAAGAGGGAGCATCCCACTCAGACCCAACCCACTGCATGCTTTTCTCACAGATGCTGGATTTATTGCACTTGGAAAGAGCAGCCTCCAAGCTGGCCGCAGCCATGGCATGCTCTGCATCTTGACCATGTCCTGTATACTGCAAACATGCCTAACATTTCAGACATGATTTGGGATGTGCTCCAGACACTAGTCACACTGGAAGCTGTTTTTACAGACTCAATGGCTAGAGAATGGGGAAAGCTGGCCTTAGGGTGGCTGAGGGACCAGCCTTCAACAACCAAAGAGACTCTGTTTTGAGAGTAACAGGAGGCACTTGATGACTGCTAAGGAGGTCTTCAAACTCCCACTGCTGCCATAGGGCTGAGAGGCTGTTTCCACAGGCCATAAGCAGCTCACCTGTTGCAGTTGGAGTGAAGGACTCATGAGCTGCCAGTGTGGCCCAGCGGTCACCCAGGTGACATCTCTTTCTGGTTATCCAGGCATTTCTGCAAAGGCAGCGAACAGGGGGTTCACGTGGCTGTGTAGAGCCCATCATCACACAGCTAGGTGGCATTTATGTTCATGGTGGGGCTCTGCCTAAAACATTATCTCCTTCATAAAAGATGTTTCAGCATTGCTTTGCCAAAGGTACCTGGCAAGCTGCAAACCCATAGGCTGAATTTCAGTGAAGGCAGATGGAAATGTCAGCTAGAGCCAAAATTCTATCCCACCCACAGAAAGGCCCCCCTAAAACAAAACAAAGTGCTGACCAAGCTTTGTCACATAGAACTAACTCTGTTGGGATGTCCAGAGTGTAAGTAGCAATGTCATTCGCCCTCATTTTCCTATCTACACTTGCTATTTTAGGAAAACTTCATGGTTTACTGATATTTATCCTCACGGATTTATAGGATCTGAATATGAGTCCACCTAAGTTTTCTACATACCTTGATCTCTGTAAGTTTTCTTTTTGGAAATGTATTTAAACTTCACAGGCTTTTTACATTTATTTTTTTTCTCTCACATTCTAGGGCAAATATTTGGAGTGTAATAGTCTGTGACTTTACAGATACCTACATATTATGGAAATTTACTTAAAGAAGAAGAAAATCCTGGGAGGAAGCAACATTGCCTACCAAAATTTAAAAAAAAAAAAAAAAAAGCACTGAAAACTGGTTTCAACGCATAAAGAAATTCAGCAGCAACTCTTCTCTAATCCTGTAATTGTCCGAGGCCTTTCAACCCACAGCATCAGGAAATACCACTGAACTAATTCTGTTAACAGATTTTCTTCCCAACCAGTAACCACATAGATAGCAACTTGTGTGTTCTGAGAAAAGACATTCTGTCAATCTGACTAAGACTGTTGGTCACTCATATAGGAAAACATACAAAGCAACTGTGTAAACAGTATGTTTAATTTGCTAAAATCCCAAATGTAGGAAAATTATACAGATACACAAATATATAGATTTTATATAAATATATATATAGTCCAACTCTTATCAGTAATATGGAATATACTTTTAAGAGCTTTTAAAGCTTTGTATTTTTGTACAAAATATTTGCTTTTTACAATTGTTCCCTTTTTTACTGACTTTTTTTTTTTACAAATGTAGTGCACAGGGGCCAAAGAAAACAATAAAGGTACCGACCATTCATTAAGGTTTGCTGTTAGGCCTAGCTGACCTATAAATATTTTTCCAGTTCAAAATACTTGTAATTTCCCAAGTGATTTGTTCTGGTTAAATAACTTTTTAAACCAATTTTAGCTAGTATTTTCTTTATTATATGCAGCCTGCTCTCTGTGTGTAACAATTGAGTAGACTAAAGACTAGATAATCGTTATAGCTCTGATCACAACCAGTGTTCCATCAAGCAATGACCACGTTAATAAAAGCCTTTCCTGCCATCCTGCCAGCCTAACTGCAGGCCCTCCTTCCTTGCCTGCCTATCTGCCTTCTTACCATCCTGTCTTCCCGCCATCCTGCCTTCCTGCCTTCCTGCCATCCTGCCTTTCTGCCATCCTGCCTTCCTGCCTTCCTGCCATCCTGCCTTTCTGCCATCCTGCCTTCCTGCCATCCTGCCTTTCTGCCTTCCTGCCATCCTGCCTTCCTGCCATCCTGCCTTTCTGCCTTTCTGCCATCCTGCCATCCTGCCTTCCTGCGTTCCTCCCGTACTGCCTTGTTGACT
>JANIJG010007249.1:74050-91582 GCA_024611175.1 Megaceryle torquata
CATCCTGCCTTCCTGCCTTCCTGCCTTCCTGCCTTCCTGCCATCCTGCCTTCCTGCCTTCCTGCCTTCCTGCCATCCTGCCTTCCTGCCTTCCTGCCTTCCTGCCTTCCTGCCTTCCTGCCATCCTGCCTTCCTGCCTTCCTGCCTTTCTGCCATCCTGCCTTTCTGCCATCCTGCCTTTCTGCCTTCCTGCCATCCTGCCTTCCTGCCTTTCTTCCATCTTGCCTTCCTGCCATCCTGCCATCCTGCCTTCCTGCCATCCTGCATTCCTTCTACTCATGAGAAAATGCCACAGAAGTAAATCACCAAGTTTTAGGAATTACTTTTCAGTGTTTTCCTTCCTTCTCCCTTCTCCTGAGGAGTTCTACCTCAGGAGATGCCACCTATTGCAGGTCAAACCCAGCAGAAACAAAGGAGCTACACACACTGAAATGTTTCTTTTCAAGACAGATTTCAGAATTTGGTAAGAAAAACATGCCGTACTCAGAAAAGCCTAATCAACTTTCACGTCTCCAAAGTGCTTTGTAAATCAATCTCTCTGTTTTCTTGGACCAGTTCTTTCTTCCCAAACAAACTGGAAAATAAAGTATGCTGCAAAACAGAAAGCAGTGTGGCTAATGAGATGATATCATCACCCATCCAGCTTCCTCTGCAGGCCTGTGAGCAGCTGCCTAGGCAGCAGTGCTGCTTATCAGAATTTTAAAAATTAGCAACCACTTAAAGTTCATTAGCAGAAACCCTGCTTTTGCTTCCCAGTTTTTATGCTCTTTGCACGGCCACAGGTTCTACCACAAAGGAAGTTGTTTTGGCTTCTTGGGAAAGGGTTGTTTTCCCATTGCCTCCTGACCTGCAGTTTACCTTGGCTGAATGCGTGTGGGTTTGTTGAAATTCTCCATCTCTGCTGGAAAGAGATGAGAGTTTTTACTTCAGATTTTCAAATATTGCTCCTAAGACCAACCAGTTAAAGGCTCCTGTTCTCCCTCGTCCCGCACTCCCTCCAGTGTTCATTGGCAGGGGAGGGGGAGGTGGCTTTTTAATTTTAACTACTATTTTCTTCAAGAAAATGCACAAAATGTTACATTTGGGAATCTGTCCAGTGGTGCATGTTAGATATGAGACAGGAGTGACATGGAAATTGGATATGTTTAATTAAAAGTGAAAGGGCTGTGTAATACATCTGCAGAAACTCTGTGTTACCATGGTGAAGGCTGGGCTGTTCTTCAGACAGTCTGGATCTCCTCAGACTTTTGTTTTTTTCATCAGGTTTTGAATACAACATGATTCTGCCATACAACCTGTCACGCTGTACCTCAGCGGCATGTATAGACACATGCTGCAGTGTTTACATCTATCATCCACACGGCGTCTGTGGCCGTCCTATTAAACTGCTGCTTGTGGATACTGCCTTGCACAGCCAGAGAGCCTCACAAACACTGGTGAGTGGAGCTCTGCAGGTCCACACTGAATTACATGTGTTACTACCTTTGGTTTGAATGTTGGCTTATTTAGGTGAAATAAGCCCGTTCTGAGCATCTGCCACATTAACTGATGTTCTTCCTGCTTTTTGCTGATGCAACAGACCTGTGGACAAAAGAAGTGAATGGAAATGTCAGCTAGAGCCAAAATTCTATCCCATCCACAGAAAGGCCCCCCTAAAACAAAACAAAGTGCTGACCGAGCTTTGTTGCATGTAACTAACTCTGTTGGGATGTCCAGAGTGTAAGTAGCAATGTCATTCGCCCTCATTTTCCTATCTACACTTGCTATTTTAGGAAATGTACCCCAGCTCTGTACCCCAGCTGTACCGTTGCCGTGCGCCGATTTCATACTGCTCTCCCTTTAACAGCACTGCTCATCAGTGTTCAGGCAACAGCATCAATGAGAGATGATCCAGGAGTCATCTGGTATCCTCCAGTCCCTCTAAAGAGCTGTTCTGCACAGTGGTCAACAGCAGCTATAGCTGCACTTATGCCTGCCTAAGGTAACAGAAACGGCTGTTTGTGACAGCAGCTTAGCTCACTGGAAACTAGCACAGCAGCTATGCTGAACTGCAGGCCTCCCTGTGGAAATAACCACTGAACAAGGGCAGTTTAAGGATGCAACATGTTTATGATTTAAATTCTCATTTCAAAGACAGTTTCAGTGCTGGGCTGTAATATCTGTAATCATGCTCTAATTAACCACCTTCAGCTGAGAAACAAAACGTGCCTGGTGTCAAGCTCTCTATTCCCTCATTTGAAGCAAAGAGCATAGCTGGTGGGCAGAACTGGCTGGAGAGGGGAGCTGCAGTTGTGTTCCTGGTACATTCAGTCATCCTTAAAATCTGGCCTGAGCAGCCGGGCGGGCTGAGGCAGACCATCCTTCTGACCCAGTATTCCTGCAGGAGGGAAACAGAAGTGTCAAACGGCGACAAAGATTGACATCAGTGTTAAGAGGGCTCAGGAGCCTGTCACAGAAAGAAGAGATTGACAAGAATGCAAGCAGAACACCTGAAAGGGCCAAGAAATTGTCACGAATGTCAGAGCTGACACACCAGGTCTGGAAAACATCTCTATTAAATCTGCTTTCTGTACAGTCTGAGCAATAAGTCAGGTTGTATGGGAAGTTTTAAGTGATAGGAAATTATTTTGTCCCAGCTCGAGTTTTGCCTTTCCTTCTTATGCACAAATACTGTAAGTTGACATACTGAGTACATCTTTCCATCGTCCTTTTTCTTGTTTTACATCAAACTAACTGGAAGTTCATATCCCTTGGCAAGCACTGGGGCTGTTGCAAGAAGGGGAGGGGAAAGCAGAGAGGGTACAGAGTCACTGTGGGTTACATCCAGTGATGGATTTCTTAATGTCATTTCTGATTTGTTTCATTAATTTATTTTGAAACACCATCAGCTGATTAGAGCTTACAAATCTCAAACTCTCTTCCTCTTTGATGTCTGTAAATAACACCTGCAAGTGTTCCAATAAAGGAAGCACTAAGCAGAGACAGGGAAGTGACTGTTGTTCACTCTGTGCGTGCTCCTCAAACCGAGAGATGTGGAGATCAGAGGTGTGGATCCAGACTGTGGTTATTTTATCCCTTAAGTTGCAGTTTTAGTGTATTGTTCTTGCAGCACCCAGGTGCTAGAAACTTTAAAGCTCTGAGCTGAACAAGACCCTTTAAGAAGGTCTTAAGAAGCAAGAATTCCCTCTTGTAGTTCACTGTCCTAGAACACAAAGCAGCTCAGACATGCCTCCGAGTAAATGTTGTCTTGCCTGGAGGAGAGCAGGCTCAGGGTCTAGATCAGCATCTTGTTTAAATCAGCTGCTCAAAACGCTAATCTGATCTTGCTGTTTCTCATTCAACTGGCTGACCTCCTCTCTGAATTTTCTGTTCCTGGCCATGTAGTTCTGCTTTTAGCAAGCCCAGGAACTGGTCTGTGATCAGTGGCAGGGTGAGGGGCTGGCGGGCCGGCGGCCACTGGCTGTCGGAGGAAACGAGCAGGGGAAAGGCGGCCGAGACAATTCCTGCGTGAGAAAACAAACCCTTTTCCCCCAGTGCAGCTTCCTCGGTTAAAAGCAGCGCGGCTGGCGGGGTTGAGAGCCCAGCCCAGGCAGCCCCTCGCTCACCGCCCCCCGGACGGGAAGGAGAAGAGGCAGAAAAGTGGCCAAACCCCGCGGGCCGAGATAAGGAGGTGTCAGTGCAACGAAGCAACGGGAGAAAACAAACAACAGCGACGGTAACAGTAATGAAACAACGCACACGAGAAGCAGAAGCTAACGGTCCGAGAGTCGGGTCCTTGTCCCCGACCATCCTCGAGCACCCACACTTCGCCCGGCCCGCCCCCCGCCCTCATATACCGGGCATGACGTCAGTATGGTATAGAATAACGCACTGCCTGGGTTGGTTGGCTATCTTGGTTTTGACACCTCCCCTCCTCCCGACTTCTGGTGAAAATTGACAGAATTCTGTGAGTTCACAGAATGGCAGAGTTCTATAGATACTATACTGAATTCTACACCTCCTAGGTATGGAACGTAGACATTGCAGACGGTACAGAACCATTCTGTACCTAGCACACCGCCGGGGTCGGTCCGGTCGGCTCCCTCGGTTGTGCCACCTGCCCCCGCTCCCGACTTCTAGTGAAGGTTAACCCCATGGTCCCCGCAGCCAGGGCAGCGGCTCACGCAGGGGTAGCGTCCCAAGGGAGCAAAACTCCTCCAGAAAGCAGCCCCCATATTTGCTTTGCTTTTCGTCCCCCCGCTTCTGGGAGCATCTCTGCGCTCGCCGGGGATGTTCGCTCCTCCGCGGACGCCCAGCTGCCCCCCGAGCAGGATCTCTGCTGCTGCCTGCGGGGGCTGGAGCTTACGCTGGGGAGGGACCAGCCTGGCACTGTCCCCACGCTGGGACCTTCCAGCTCCTCCCAGGCTCGGGCCAGAGCTGGAGGAGGAGGCTGCCGGTGCTTACCCGCATTCACTCACAGGTGCTTCGAGTATCAGTGCCTTACGGACAAACCCCTCGGTCCTCAGGCAGTAGGGTCTCCTAAAAACAGAGCTGTTTGTTCATTCACCATCTCCACCTCAGCTTTTCCCCGCTGATTAGTGGCGAGAAAAAACAAACAAAACCAAAACCACAACAACAAAAACAAACAAACAAAACCCCAACAACAACCAAAAAAACACCACAACTTGGTTAAAATTTTTTTGAAAGTTCTCATGTGTTTTCTTTCTTAGGGTGGAATACATTTGGGGCTTTTTCCATCTGGCTCAGGGATGAGAAAAACATTCCCTTGATTTCTTTTTCAAAATAAACTCAGTGTAATGCTCCAAAATTTGTCTAGAGTTGGGTTTTTTTGGTTTTTTTTTTTTTTTTTTTTTAATACCAGAACAATAGAAACAATTCAGTAGGCAAATAATGCTCTCTTTAGAGAAGATCTTACATGCCTTGAGGATCTTCTTACCCAAAGAGCTTCCCACAGGCATGTAAGCATTGCCAGCCCCATTTTGTGACTGGAGGAAAAAGAAGATTTTCAAGAATATGATTCATTTAGGATTCACTAAGGTCTCAGTTTGGGGGATTTTGTTTTCATGCGTTGGGGAGGTGAATTTTTTCTTCAATGAAACCAACATCGGCATAGAGTAAATTTGTTCTGCTACACCTCGGTGAAGGAAGTGGACTTTTCAATGCTAAGTTAAACAGAATGGTGTCTCTCCCACATCACCATGCATATGGAAGTTTCTGCTGCTGTTGCAGAGAGCAGAGCTCAGTGTGATCACACCAGAGCAACATCAGCCCAGTAGAGGCCAATGTCTTGTGTCACTAAGAGCCAACAAATGACATTAATTAAAAAGAGACCTCTTAGTCAGAGGGAAGTAGGTTAAAGGACTTCTGAGACTATTGACTCCTTGGCAGCCCAACATCAATAAATCCTCCAAAAAACGTACTGAGTTCTACTTTAAAAATAATTAGGGGGTTCTTTGCCCCTTTAGTAATTTTGGCTGCTCTTCAGAAACTTTATTAGGAACTTTCCTTTAATAACCAGTGTGAATGCAGTTATGTCCAGTTCAGACACATTTGTTCTCATGCAAGCGCTGTCCTTTAGCTTAAATAGCACCTCTCCTGGGACTGTCATGCAATTGTAGTGGTCATCATGGAGCCATTCGTCTCAAGATGCTGTAAGGGATGGTTGAGAACAAACACATCCTTCTGACCAGCCAGGGAGCCCTAATGACAGAGCCTGGCCCTGGTCCTACCACCCAGCTCCACAAGGGATTATCTGAGGACAGACTGGGTTCTGGCTGCATGGTGGAAGTTTCCATACTCTTGTTAATACTTCTAGAGGCCAGAGAGCCACAAAAGGGCTATGGAAGGTGGTTTCTGGCGGAATTAGCATGGGTTACAGGTGCTTGAATTTTATAAGGTAGTGCCACATTGTACAAAGCATTTGGGAAATTAGGCTGTAGGTCTGAGCTTAAGCACACTTATTCTGGTTTTACACCAGAGCAGAATCTCAGTTCAGGTCAGACATAGGCCCATGATCTTCAAGAGATTTAAATCTCCAAATTCAGAGATTAGCATGCGACTTCTACTTTTTCTGATCTATCTGTCCTGCCAAGGCACAAAGTCACGGCCCAGGCATCGGTGTTGTTCCAGGCTCTGAAAATTGCTTCCAAACTTCCCACATTCACAGTCATGCTCCTGCCAGCCTTGCCAGAGGTTCTGATGGTGGAAGCTGCAGGTCTGAAATGTGAATTTGGAAAGAGTTTGTTTGGGAATCCCTCTCAATCGGCAGTCTGGGCCTATTGCAAAGATGACATGTCCTTAATTCCAGCTCTGCTACCCACATTCACATAAAACAGATGAAAAATTATTTTTCTGAATGGCAACAATGTATTTTTGTCTACTTTTTTTTTAATGTCATAATAAAAGCCTGGAAGTGAAAATTGGACAAACCATCGCTTGGCATTGCAGTATCCCACTCTAGAAGGCAAATAACATTCCTGGATTAATGCCTGTGAGAACAGCATGAACTGATATTTGAACAGCAGACAGCTTCGTGCTATCGGCTTGTGGAAGCAAACTGAACTGCACATACAGCCTGGTTGCTGGTCTGTCTTCTGACAGGTAGGGGCAACCCTGCATGCCTATAGTGTTTCAAAGAAACCATGATAAGAGAGATAAAAGAGAAAAAAAAATTATAGAGTTGAGAACAGAAAGGGAACAGAGAAAAAGACAAAGGGACAGATAGGGAGGAGAGATAAATAGGTGGAGAATGATTGAGGAGGACAATGAACCCTGATGTTCTCATCATAGTTTCTAAGTAAGATCGATGACAAAGAAGCTCTCTTCTCAGAAACAATGTAACAGGGCACTGACGTGGTTCTTGTAATTCCCATTCTCTGCCATGAAGAGAATACACACTTGCCTTGCAAGAGAAGTATGTCATTCAGTTGGTGCCTGAAGCACAAACAAAAATTCCTGGTGGCTCCAGGTCTCCAGAGAGCTGGTTTGGGGCTTTTGTTTAGTGGTTGTTTGTTTTTTCCTACACGTCCTTTTCCTCCTACACAAGTTTTGAAACACAGGCTATTTTTTAGTCCTTCAAGACTATTAGAAGTACAGAGCTTGCCTTTGGAAGAAAGATTAGAGCCAGAACATACAACAGGACTCCATACAAGAAAACAATGTCTGCAGTGGGAACCAGGTCCACAACAGTATTTGGACTCATAATGCCTATTTCTGTACTAAAATCTCATTGCTTTCTGTATTCGAACAGGTGTGCTTTATGAAAAGTCAAACTTGCATCTTTAGTAATCATCCCGAACAGCAGGAGAAATGTACAGATGTTGAAAAAGAGGAATTATTGAAACAAAAAGGAGTTGGTTTAGTTTTGAAAATAAGATAGTCTCATATCAATGAGAGTCTCACAGATAGATGAGATTATCAGTTATTGATTTTGAACAATTGAGACAGTTCAATTTCAAACACCCAAGTGGTTGAATTGATTTTAAAGGCTGAATTTTCAAATGAGTGACCACGGGCTTTCCACAATTTTTAACTTTAAGGGGCAAGAGTTGGAGGCTCTAGGGGACTCGCAACAATCACCAGCTGCCGATTTCAAGCAAAAAGCTAATTTCAAATGCAGATCAGATCTCTGCATCCCATTTTATCCAGATCAGTCATGTTAGGAGTGGGAAGGTGGTCAAAAGTCTGGGTCAGGACTGAAATAAACTCACCACTCCTGTGTTTTGCAAGGTTAGATAAGGAAGAACAACATAGTTTCACCAAAGTATCATTGGGAGCACTTAATTTATTTAGCAGACATCACCACGAGGTCTCCCTATCTGCATCCATCTCCTGCCATTTTACAAACAAGAAGTCTAAAAATAAGCAACAGACCAGACTCTGCAATTGAAAATCCATTTACATTTTCAAGTCTGATTCCAACTGTAAATCTTAGGTTATGTATACAACAGATTAAAAGACTCTGGCCCCACTCTACTTCTCCCTGGCAAGAGAAAAACCATCTGCACAGTATCACTCGTGGTTGCTTCAACTCTGTAGGTATGCATTTTTAAATGACATGGTGGTGTATTTCTTCATTTCCCTTAATTTTCACATGCAGCAAAGTCACGTGCACGGCATTTTCCTGAGCCCCATGGTAGCTGGCACTCTGGCTAAGGAGACTTAGGGATGCGTGTTTTGATTTGCTCTTTTCCCTCAATTTGAGGGGCTACTGCACCATTTCTTTTGTAATCACACTAGCTGGGGTAAAAACCCTGTATGAACACATGGCTGTGAAACCAGGCAAAAAAGCCAGGAATACATACCACTTTCTTTCCAAGCACAGGGAGAGAGTGAAAAAGATCATACACCATGCAACACGCTGCACAAACCCACGTGGAGCTGTCTCCCACAGCACTCTGACTGTGCTCTGGGCCCTGTGCTCCTCAACACATGGGTGACAGATGAGGGGTGACAGTCCTACTACATGGACAGCCAAGAAGAACCTTCCCAGAGACCAAGCAAGCCTTGCTTTGACAGTTTAAGTGCTGGCTGAGAAGTGCATGGCCCTTGCACCAAAGCTGTTGGGAGGGGAGCTCCTCCACCACAGCTGGTGCAGCAGCCAGAAGCGTTTCCATGCCCAGGGACACTGGTGAGTACTGGGTCAGCTACTGCTCAATGCACATCTGGCAGCTTGCAACATTTTCAGAGATATTAAAAAGAAGCTGAGGAAACCAAGTGAAGGATCTGAACTTATGCTGAAAAAATCACAACCTAGAACAGGTTAATTCTTTGATCATTAGCCAAAGTATGTGACAAGACAAACTTCAGGAAAATATATTCTTTGTTGTACTATATTGTCAGCATGATCGGGCAGGTACAGACACTGGAAAGGAGCACTCATCACATGCTGCTTCTCCACATGAGATGACAATCTGAGGAGTCACAACAGTGTGATACCACTGGGGAGGAACAATCAGACCCATTGCTTCCGTTCATAAAGATCACTGCCAGAGAAAGCAAACCCAGAGAGCAAGGGATTTATTTAGGCATTTACCCACAATTGCTTAGTGCTCAGGGTTGCCTTCTCCTGCTGCCAAGGGTATGTTCTCAGGCTGTGTCATACATGCTACCCCTGTGTGAACAGCTCAGCTACCCCACAGCATCCAGTACCCTTGGTTAGCTGACATCCAAAAGTGCTCAGCAAACACATCACAAATGCCACACAGACCCACAGCCCCTCTACTCCGTTCTTGTGAGACCCCACCTGGAGCCCTGTGTCCAGTTCTGGGGCCCCCAACAGAAGAAGGACTTTGAACTGTTAGAGCGGGGCCAGAGGAGGCCACGAAGATGATCAGAGGGCTGGAGCACCTCTGCTATGAAGACAGGCTGAGGAAGTTGAGGTTGTTCAGCCTGGAGTAGAGAAGGTTCTGGGGAGATGTTATAGTGGCCTCCAGTACCTGAAGGGGACCTACAAGAAACCTGGGAGGGACTTTTTACAAGGGCTTGTAGTGATGGGATGAAAGATGATGGCTTTAAGCTGGATGAGGATAGATTTAGACTGGATATTAGGAAGAAATTATTTATAGCAAGGGTGGTAAGAGACTGGAACAGGTTGCCCAGGGAAGCTGTGGATGCTCCATCACTGGATGTGTTCAAGACCAGGTTGGACAGGTCCTTGAGCAAAGTAGTCTGGTGGGAGGTGTTCCTGCCCATGGCAGAGGGGTTGGAACTAGATGATCTTTAAGGTCCCTTCCAACCAAAACCGTTTTATGATTCTATGAAAATGTGCACCAGACTCCTAAAAGGTGCTATGGGGCGAACAGAGAAAGCTTATTCCTTCTTTCTGGGAAGAAGGAATAAAGGAGAGATTTAGAACTATATTAATTTCACTGGCAAATTGAGGAAAGGGTACAGAGAAGGAAAAGCACCCAAACCCACCAGACCAACCCCTAGGCCACTGTTTCTTGATGAACCAATTTAACAGCAAAGACTGGGCTTCCTGATCAGGCAAGAGTCACACTGAAAAAACTAAAGGCATTGTGGTATTTAAGAGCATAATTAAGGCTAATTCATACTGAGCTAGCTGGAGGCAGGAAGGTCACTTGCTCTGAGGCTTGCATTGCACTTTCCTGGCTGACACAGGAAAAGAAAAAAAAACCTTGCCAAGAATATTGGCTTCTTTTGTCCTGCTCATTCACATTTACCTTTTACTTTCTTCAAAAACAGTGCAGAACAACCTTGCATCAAAACATATGTGTGAATGAAACAAAGTATTGATTTTAATATTGAAAGTATCATGCCTAATGGGGAACTGCTGAATGTCGCTGCAGTTTAGGCAAGAGAATCTGGACATCTTAATGTTTCTCACCTTTCAGAAAATGAGGAGAAATTTGCCTCATATTAAAAACTCAACAGAGTGTCAACGGAGGATTTACTCAGAAGATGTCCATCACTCTACTTCACAGATCCTCTGCAAACACAGTCTCTAGGGTCCTTTCTCCAGGAAAGTCATCCAGATTGAGTCCCATCTTGTACTATCATGCAAGACTTCCATGTGCAGCAGTCTTTCACAAAATCAGTTCATTTTTATTCCCAGTTTAATAGATTTATTTTACTAAATTAAATAGTAATTTGCTATAATAATTAATACTTGAGCTGCAGGAGGTATGGGTATTACCATCAATTTTATGGATGACATTTGGCAAAGATTTGAAGGCCTGGTGTAGTAAATCACGTAAATTTGGCTTGGCTTTAAACGGATGACTGGTTCCATTGATCAAACGAACGGTCGTTCAGCCCAGTTTCTCTCACTATTCACTACAGATGCTGATGAAGTCTGCGAACCACAGAGAGGTTTTGTGAGTATTCCTACAGGAACACACGCAAAATACTTTGAGAAAGTTGGCTGGAAGATGAACTAGAAATATAAACACCCAGAAAATTCCACTAGTTCACCAGATATTTGTGATCAGCTAACTCAATCTACCCTTTGCCTCATTTACCAAACAGACAGCAGCTGACCAAATGAATTACAGCATCTCCTTAAAGAAGGCAATGAAGGAAGACCCCCTCCTGAGTGCGTAGAAATTACAGAGGTGGGTTAAGAAGGACTCTTTGAGAGACACCCTGCCCCTCTGTTTGCAAAAGCAGCAAAAATGTCATGCTATCTATAGGAAAACCCATGAACTTCCCTGACTGCTATGTAGAACTGAGGCAGGGTCTACCAGCCTCTACCTATGTAAACAGAGGGATGGGGTTAGTGAGATTTCTAGATCCAGAGTTGCAGTAAGAAGCTCTGCTGGCTGATGGTGAAACAGAAATTACTCTTTCAACCCTGAATTGTAAAGAAAAGCCCTACCGTGGCCATATTTAGTACATCTAGAATCTAAGAGATACCTGAGTAATCTTAGGAACTTGCAGGTGAATACTCTGATAAATTATTAGTGTTCTCTTGGGTACCCAAGAGAAGTAAATTGCTTGTGAAATTTAAGCAGGTAAGGATGTGATTGATTGATTGATGGATTGAAGGGTGTAGGCAAATTTTATTTTCTGTCATTTAGAGATTTTTTTATTAAGGTTAGAAACCACACTGCTATCTGAGCATCCCTGCTGATGTGAAGAACAGGGACACCTTAGATTATCAATTCTACTTAAAAGAAATTAGGGAGAAACATGTTTTTTACTTTTTTCCCCGTGGACTGACTTTGGCAGCTCTTTGCATGTGTGTCTCCATGTAATGAGTTCTGCATTTGCACCTCCTACATGCTTTGAAGTGAGAGAGGAACTGGAAAACAAGGAGAAAATGTGCCACAAAGTCATTTAAATTGGCAGTTAGAGTCAAGGGCAAGTAAAGAAAGTGAAACTACTTTCAGTTCCTCCCCTAACTTGTTCTTCGCCCAGGAGGCAGAGGAACTTTTACATGTAGTAGTGAATTTTTACCCAGCTCCCAGGTCCAGCAAAGCACAGGCACTTAGCTAGGAATTTTTCTTTGGAGCTACCTGTGTGCTTCAGATAGTAGTTAAACCTTTGCTGGTTTGCTTCAGACTCTTAGTTGCAGGCTTTAAGTTTTCAGCTTCCTCAATCTGCTTCAGAGCAAAGCAAAAACCTTAGCAGGCTTTCTTACTAACAGTGACCGAGTGAAACCTCGTTCTTGAATTGCTTTTATGAATCTGCTGCTACCACAGCCCGGAGCACAAGCCCAAATGACTGATTTAAAATCCAAAACCATAGCTCAGTGGCTCAGAGCTGCTTCTGCTGCTGTAAAGCACTCTCATTTTAATTTCACTAGTGTGAAATTCCTCATCGATAAAAATCCAGTGGCCATAACTATGCCAAAATATTGGAATAGTTAGAGAATTTAAGTCTCATGAAGAATCAGCAGCAGCAGCAAATACCTAACCAGGGAGAGGAATCACAGTGACACTCCAGGTACTACAGTGCTAGATAGGTATCCTGATGCGTGCAGTTTGCTATCAGTTTTCAGGAGAAATTCTCTGTCCCAAGACTATGACTAAGTCCCAGAAAAAGTGAGTAGGCTGATCAGATTTTTCTTCCTTTTTTAAAGAAGCATCTAAAGCAAGCAGCCATCTGGAAAAGCAGCAGATCTGAGATTATCTTGAGCAAGTCAATTTAGCCATTATTCCTAGGCTACAGCCTGAAGAAAGGAGGGGTGAATGCAATGAATGACAATCATGCTGCCAGTATGCTGGTCTGCTCCGCTTGTCTGTTGGGAACACGGCACAAGAGAAACGCACGAGATCATTGTTGCTGTCATTCAGATACATTCTACCTAATTTATGGTAATTGAGTGCCTAAGAGAGAAGCCTACTTGCCCTAGGCTCTCTGTAAGGACAACACACCACCACAGCATCATTTATCTTACTGAAAACCTTAATCACCCTTGGTTTTATCAGAAGAGGTCCTCAGGAAGGCTGTGCTCCTCATCTAGGCTCCACAGACATTCAGGATCTGGGCCTTCCTGAAGCTATGAGATATACAGTTGAATGCAAATTAGTAAATCTTTTATCCCTCAGCTTCTGTCTTCTCAATGCATCTGAGCTTGCCATTCCCAAATCTTTTGTAGGAGCTGTGGTCAAGAGCCCAGCTTCAAGGCTTTTCATCTAGGAGGTATCCCAGAGGATAATGTCCTGTTTTCCACTCACCCCAGTGATGACTAGGGAGATCTTTCAAGCATTCTTGGAGCCAGAGAGCTCTGCTATCAATGACAGCCATTTTGGCATCATGGGTGTTAGCGTTCTCTTTGGTCATTTGTTGTCACTTAGCCTGATTCACCTGCTGGGACACTAGAGAAGACTTTCCATAAGAGAGTCCCAGCAACCTGCTCGCCACATGTCATGGTCAGAGTATGAGGAGCCTTTGGAAAGGAGTTGGGTTGCATCACCATGGTGGGTTGTGCCATGGCAATAGCATTTGACCTTCTGGGCCTGTACTGTCTTTTTATGCCAAGAAACAGCTCACCTTGGTGAAGCTAAGGAAACGTGTGGACGCGTGTGCCTGTGAAAGTGAGGGTAAACTGCTTTAGATTTGGCACTAACTGCAGTGGTAAGGGACAGTGGGTTTCCTTGTGAGCTTTTTCCAGTACTGTAGGACATGTGAGGCTGCCTGGACAAAGACGGCTTCTACTGGCAGCGAGCACTCAGACAGCTGGCAAAAATGTAAACACTGTGCTGATTCCAAGTCTGTTCAGACCTTTGGATTGAACAAGCTATACTGTACTTCCAGGCGATCTGCCATGCTTCAGGGGGGAGCTCTGCTTTAGTAGTTAGATACACGGCTGCATTAAGACAATGTTCAAAACAAGACCTCTGGAGCATTTGTTTCATGGGGTGGAATATTGATTGCAGGGATTTCAGAGTGACTGGGTTCTCTAGAGCAGAGTGACTAATCTCCCCTTTCTTGACTATACTCCTATGAGCTCATATGCTCAGCTTTCATGTTTTGAAAGGCAGCCAAAGCGACATTCTTTCAGGCTTTAAGTTGTCATAAATAAGGTACAACAGAGAGCCCCGATAGCAAAGTTTATCAATGACATGTGCCTTAGTTAGAATTTACACATGCACACAGATGGATTTTCCACTTTTCTTCAGTTGGCTCTTAAAGAATGTCATCGGTTGCCACAAGCTGGCACTTTCCAGCCACAATCTGACCTGAGAGGATGGTATGAGCCCCCCACCCTGATGATCTAGAATGACATTTGAAAAGAGCAGGCTAAGGTGAAACACAGGTCCACAAAGTGCAAGGTACTTTATGAACCTCCATTTGGGCATGGAGATGTTTTTTTACAAAATTAAAAAAAGAAAAAACAACAAACCCAAAAAAAAACAAAACAAAACAAAACAAACACCCCCCCAACCAGCAAAAAAAAAAAAAAATAAAACAAAAACCCCAAGAAACACAGCAAACAAAACAAAAAAACACAACCTCCAACAAAACAAGCGTATAAAGTAGAAAGGGACTAGTGAAGTGAGCCAGCAGATGTGACACAGAGTTTGCTAATTCCCTTTCTGGCCTTCCCCATGGGCTTTTTTTTGTATCTTAATAAAATTCTTAGGTGTAGACCTTACCTATTTTAACATATTTAACTGAATTCCACTACAGTTTTTAAACTCACGCTTTCCCATTTTTTCTTCATTCTTTGCTGGGGAGAGACACATGAGAGCAGCACAGTGATGATGCAGCACCTAAGCTAGAGGATCCCCTCCTCTAAATTGCATCCTGTGCTGCAGCACAGGAGAGAAGCAGCAGCTGACAGCAGCATTTTCTGATCTAAAGCCTCTGCCCTGATAGTTTGCTTTGGTTTGGGTAGATTTTTGGATGAATTCCTACTGCACAGCCTCACCGGGGCTTTTGCAGATTGTATTTCTTGTAGCTTGAACTACAAGAGTTGATTCCTTCTTTTCCTGTTGCCTATGCCTGTGACAGCGAGAAGTTACTTGGCCTGGACTAAACACCAGTTAGGGATCATTTCCTCCTTAACGAAGCCTCCTACAGAGAGCTATTGGGCAGCCAAAACATAAACATTTGCAGCATGGTGGATTTCTTCCATTTCAGGGCAAAGCAGGCTGAATGTTTGAGCTAAGATGGACTCTTCCTGCCTTTAGCTTCTCTTCTATTCCTCCAAGGATTCCTTTCCTCCCTCTCTGTTGAGGCCAAGCTATTCCTCCAGGTCTTCATGGCTCTGACTCTGGCTTCTTACATCCTACTCCCACTTTCTTCACCAATGTTTTCCTGGGAATATTACTTTCCTGTTTCTTCCATTCCACCCCAAGCCTTTTTTTCTCTCACTTTGAAGTCATCCTCAAAGAAAAACTCATCTGCAGAAGCTTACAACCAGCATCAGTTGCCTACCTCTGCCAGTGGCTTTTTATGTGTGTCTTCGAACTGGACTTCAAGTTCTTTAGGACAGAGCTGTATTGTACCTGCATATTGACAAGGAATGTCAAAAAGAGGGTGACAGGGAGGAAGGAATGAGCTTCAGTAGTGCAATCTACAGCAACTGAATCTGCAAAAAATGGCCTAATGTTTCAGCAGCACAATCACAAAATTGCATACTTCAGAATTCATACCCATGGGAGATGTGATAGCAAAGAAGTAACCCTAGGCACTTGTGGTATAGAAACATAGGTATGTGGCCCAGAAAATGCCTTCCTGCATTCTTTAGTAACTAAGTCTGAAATTATAAAGCACTCCTTAATAAAATTAAAGGGGTTCCATATCAGAGGATGCTCAAAATGAGAGGTATGTGGCAACAAAATTCTAGATAAAAAATGTCCAACTAATCCAAATTCTCTGCTTGAACTCACAGTAGTGTCACCAGGTTATCATCCAAAAAATATCACTGACTGAGGGAAAGAGCTGTTGTTGATAGATAGCATGACATTGTCAATAGCAGCCAGACGTGTGATACCTTGCTTCCAAAAAACCCCCAGATTTCTGTAGTTAGTGGCATAGAGACGTGAACTCGAGAAAGTCTTGGCAAGAAAAATGGCACATGTTCTCTGCACTGGGATAAAACAAACAATATATGGTAACTGCATTTGCAAACTGATACTCAAGACAGGCAGATCTTGATGACAAATTAGCCAAATACAACATAGACATTTAAAAGTAGTAAATAATATTATCTGAAAATATTTCATGGACTTTTATTTCTGGCAAATATTAATATTTAGGTATAAAAATTGTGTATGTTGATAATTAGGCTGACAACAATAAAACACAGAGAAATAGTGCATAGTTTTAGACACGGGGTAAAAACCAGTCCTTTTTCCTAGCTCACCACACAGAAGCAATGACAAAAATGCATCATGAGATTTAACAAATATAAAAGTTCTGTGTATGCTCTGGTGAAAAGAATAACACGTAGAAGAAATAAGAAGAGTAAGACATAGAAAGATGCTCTGTTACACACTTTTTTAAGATGTAATTTAATTTTTTCCAAGGGGCTGTTTTTTGTGTTAATCCAGTTGCTCTTTCATAAATCCACACATTATTAGTTGCACCTCACAGTCAGCTACAAACTAAAGCAGCTGGTGAGATGCCACCTAAAACTGAAGGACCAAAGGTAGTACAGCTTGTGTTAATAACGGTTTAAAAGATGAAAGTACCTTGTTCAACTTCCCATGACTGGTTTGGAAACAACAGGTAAGCTACTTAAACTAGGCTAAAAAGGAATTTATCCAACTTTCATGAGGGTCCTTCTACAGTGAATGTTGTGCAACCTTGCCCAAGGAGGAAGAAGGTTGAAAAGAAGAGCTGCTGAGCACAAGGGAGGGCAACAAAGGAGGGACAACCAAGCACCAAGCGCTAGGGCATCAGAGATGGGAAGCTTCAGAGTCGCCAAGTATAGCCTGCTGTAGGAACGACAGCAGAATCATGGAATCACAGGAATATTTTGGTTGGAAGAGACCTTCAAGATCATCAAGTCCAACTGCTAACCCAGCACTGCCAGGTCACCACTACACCATGTCCCTCGGCACCACATCTACACGTCTTGTAAACACTCCCAGGGATGGTGAGTCCACCACTTCCCTGGGCAGCCTGTTGCAGGGCTTGACAACCCTCTTGGTGAAGAGATTTTTCCTAATTTCTGACCTAAACCTCTCCTAGCTCAACTTAAGGCCATTTCCTCTTGTCCTATCACTTGTTGGAAAAGACACCAACCCTCACCTCACTACAACATCCTGTCAGGTTGTTGCAGAGAGTAAGAAGGTCTCCCCTCAGCCTCCTTTTTTCCAAGATAAACAACCCCAGTTCACTCAGCTTCTCCTTATAAAATTCTGCTCTAGACCCTTACCCAGCTTCATTGCCCTTCTTTGGACATGCTCCAGAACCTTGATGTCCTTCTGGAGTGAGGGGCCCCAGACTGAGCACAGTATTTGAGATGCAGCCTCACCAGTGCTGAGCACAGTGGAACAATCACCTCCCTGGTCCTGCTGGCCACCCTGTTCCTGATGCAGGCCAGGATGCCGTTGGCCTTCTTGGCCACCTGGGCTCACTGCTGGCTCCTGTGCAGCTGGGTGTCCACCAGCAC
>JANIJG010007250.1:0-27010 GCA_024611175.1 Megaceryle torquata
CTCCTCTCCTCTCCTCTCCTCTCCTCTCCTCTCCTCTCCTCTCCTCTCCTCTCCCCTCCTTTCTTCAGCTGTATACATTATATCCATTCTTCTTTTGTCATATCAAATACATATGTTTGATCAGTCTTATTTTTCCCCGTTCTAGTTGTGCTGCTACTACAATATGTTAAAATGCCCAGGATAGCAAACTACTGGGATAGCTGTCAAATATCCATGTTCTGGAAGGCATTTTTCTGAAGACATCTGAAGAAAAGAGGGGAAAAGACTTACAGATAAAGCTCACTAAATCTTGTCTGAGGTCATAAGAAAATATAAAAGCACCCCATGTTATTTGGACAGAAGTCTGCATTTACACAGTCTTAATTACTCAAGTAACTTACTGAACTCTGGACAGTGTACTTTAAGACATAATTGATTTTGTACCTTTTCTTAAGAACAAACGTTGCAAAGACAGAGCTAATGTCATTAATCCTGTCTAAACTTTCTGCTTATTGTAGCCTGTTTTATTGACTGTAGGTGAAATTGCCTTTAAAGTTGTATAAGGAGAGCAGAACTATATGGACAATACAACTTTTTTTTTTTTTTTTTCCTTGCCATAAGATTAATTATATCTTATAGAATTAATTTTTACACTTGAGAAATATTTTTATTTTCCTCTGTTGCACATTAACCTGTCAGCAGAGATTAAATATTCTTTTATTAAGTTCAAAAGTATCCAAATTCTGCACCACTAGAAATCTACAGAGAGCTAGGCAAAATTTCAGTTATTTTCCCTTTGAGCATTTAAAAGAATATAATAATACAGGAGCAATTTTGGTATCTTCACTAACAAGGATCATGCTAGTGTATCACTGATATGAGTAATGAAGTGCCTATTTCATCTTTCACAGGATATAACACACTTATTCCCAGGATCTTTTCCTTTGCTTAGCAGCTGGTCCTATCCAATGAAAAGACCTCTAAAGAAAAGACCACATTCAAGATCCAAAGTCCTACTCTGTCTTTAAAGAGAGCTGCTTTGTAGTGAGAAATATCAGGCCTTGCAGATCTCCTATGCTCCTAGTCTCCAAAGATGCACAAATACTTGGATCTTCTTCTCTTTCAATAGGGAAAAGGGAGGGAATTATCGCCCTTTCTTTCTTCACAAGGATGAACATAAAGTTCAGCAACCTTTTTTCGTTCTATAAGAATGATACATCTGTCTGAATCTCTCAGTGTTCCACAAAACAAAGACCTTGCAGTTATATGTGTAACAGCAGTAAAATATTTCTCAATTTTGAATACTGATTGAAGAGTTACATCAATGTGCATAACAGGAACTGTGATATTTCTTCATGAGCATTTCCACCTAGCTACTATCCTTTGAAATGATGCATAATGCTGCAATGTCTGGAGCCTGCAGTTTAAATACATAGATATAAGAAAATACAAACATACAAACTGCTGTAAAAGTATTAAAACCTTGAATGTGATTAAATTCCGATAATTGGATGATTAACAAAGGATATTTTCTTTTTTCCTCTGCACTTAAAATTTTCTATTCCAGGAATGCTCCAAATCAGAGTTGCCAAACATATAGCATATTATTAATATATACAATATTATAATAAGATCTTGTCTTTAGAAAGTTGAGGTGGCCATTAAATAACTAGTCCTTAAACAGAAAGAATAAGAATCATGAAGAGAAAAGAAGTCCACCAAAATGTCATGGTTTTAGCAGCCATGTTTAGCAGGCTTTTTCCAACAAATCTCTGTATAGCTCAGTGCATTATGTACTAAAACAAATGTGAGTGAACCACAGGCACACACTCTCAGAGAATTCCTTCTAAGAAGTATAATGGTTGTTATTTTTACCCTTTTAATCCCTAGCCTCTTCTTATTACAGCTAATCATCTCAACATATGTATTAAAGAGAGCTATGCAGGTAGCACAAGAAATCATTTGCCATCCAAAGCCCTAGTGCTTACTTCTGTACCAGTATCTTTGACCACACATGGGTTAGTATGTTATAAATTTTCATTTTCCCCCTTTATTTTAACATGAGTCCAATGCTTTATTCCCATATTCCAGAAAACAGTCATTAACTTAATCTATTTATATTGTCATTTTTCATTTGATATGTGACTGCAGAGCAAGGCAATGTTTATCAAAGTCAGCTGTACATAAAGCCTATAATAAATCCTAATTTTAGGGTGTATATTCCCAGAAGACTCTTCCCTCTCTATTAAGGACAGAGTGATTCTCAAATACAGGTGTAAGACAAATGGGAAACCTGCATACATATCCACAACGTCACATGACCACACACAAAAGAAAGGAATTTTGTACAATCTGTGCAGTGCAATACAGAAATGTAACTTATGATTATGATTAAAAGTACATTTAGAAGAGAACATATTTCAACTCCTAATTGCAATCTGATTTCTTTGGCTGCTGTTGATAACCATGCATGGTGAGCATTCCCTATTAGAAGCACATGTTTGTAACACATTATATTTCTGGATATTATCAACACCCATCTATGGCAGAGCCCATCAACAGAGTGAGAGAGAGGGAAGAACATCTCCAAGAATATACACTTCAACTTGTAATATCAGTATTTCTACCATGTTTAAAAGAAGATTTGATTCTGAAAAAAATATGTGTTATAGAAAGAATTTGTTTGATGAATATGAATTTGTAGGCAGGTGTAGGCAGTTTTTGCCCTTGGCCAAACAGCACAGTGTCCCTCACCAGTTATGGTACCACCTTACAAGCTGCAGACACCAGTACCAGTTTCCCTTCTGATTCAGCCAATACAAAATATGCTTTGGAAATCAACAGCATGGTAGGTGAGGAGGGTTTTGTGCATGTTAATGCCACTATTAATTTTATGCATGACTGCACAGCGAGACAGATTGTCTAGGGGTATGTAAGTAGCACCTCTGCTCTGGGGCCAAGGTAGCCTTGACAGGGATTAACCTATGGTGCAGAGGGGGAGCACAGACACCCGTATGCAGACACTTAGCAGGCCAGCTCTCTGAGCAAAACACTTTGCATCTACTACAGAAAATCAGGTCAGCTCTTCCCAGCTGAATAAATTGTATTAAAAAAAAAAAAAATTAATATGAAAACATCACTGTTTTAAATGAAAATTTACTGCAAGTTTCACAGTGTTGCACTAACTTAGAAGAATAAACCTTATTCTATTTCAATGTTTCTGAACCTCCCAAGCTTTCTGGAACTGATGTCTTGAATCCAAGTTTTTGAGAAAAATCATTCCCATAAAAGATCACACTCAAATACTTTAAAGTACATAATTACAGCCAGTCTACTTAAAGTTCCCCCGAAGACTAGCTCATTTTTCTTTTCCTGTCCTGAGCAGTATTAACATTAATAATCAGTGCCAAGAAGTAAGAAGTTTAAAATATAGCCATATATTATGCATAATTGTTGTAGTGTTGCTACGCACTATTATATAGTTGCCTGCAGATGGCTGCAGTCAAAGTGCCTCTAATCCTAAACTGCATGGCCATAAAGTTACAAAAAGTTTTTTAATGCATTTTTAAAGTGTTCCTTCTAAGGCTGAGTTCTATTCTTCCTGAACTAAATGAAGAATTTTTATTGATTTTGAGGGATCCAGAACAGAGCTGAATATTTTCTTGCTTATGTCTCACATAACATTTCTCAGATTCAATATTTCAATGTGCTTTACTAATCATTAAAAGCAGAGTTAGAAAGGGGGGTAACACAATAGCCAAACAAACAGTAATAATCTATAGGCCACTAACTGCGTAAAATGTTTCTTTTCCTTTGCAGACATCTGTATTTCGAAGTGTGTTCTCTGTGTGTGTTTTTCAGAAGCCTCTCACGTTATTGGGAGTTACCAGGATATATCAGGATTAATATCTGGCTGACCCACAGAATTCTGGTGTGAACTTGGGCAAGTCTTGCAGGACACAGTTATTTTCTTCCAGTAAAATAAACACTGATGCAAACAAACAGGTCAGATTTTAAATCTTTACTTTCACTCAATATTCCAGTTTCTTGGGTACTCCATGTCCACTAATAGCATTAGTTCTTTGGGGATGGGAACACCTTTACAGTACATCTGTGCAGTGGTGACACTACAATGGGTCCCTCAGCTTCTTGACATGAGTGGATATCAAATCACACTCAGAAGAATGCTCTAAGGTTCATGAAGTGATGGCTGCTCTCCAGCTGAAGGGAACAGCAGGTTACAGAGCCACGTCTGACAGGAATCTAATCTTTTTGACTTCATGCAGACAAGATGATTACCTAACTTTGACTTTAAATGAAGCCCAACTGATGTAAATTTAAAGAAGCTCAAACACTTTTATTAATGAAAAATATAGTGAAATAAAATGCTAGCTAAGGTATAAATCTCACCTTATTAAATATTGTTAAGTACTTTCAAGTAAAAATTATTCAATAAGGTAAGAAAGTAATTTCATGTAACAACCTTATGCACCAGCCTATTATAAGCAAATGCACCCGGCCAGAAGAGCAGAACACCTGGCCTTTCTTCAGAACACAACACTGAGTCTTTCCACAAGATACAACACTAATACAAGGCCAGGCATATATTATTTAAGAGCTCCAATTTCTTCTCAACTTGTCCAGGAACAGAACTGAGGCCCAAAATTCCTATTCCTATAAAGAACAATAAGATAGCAGCTAAAGCACAACTAGCTGCTTATTATGGTTTCATTAATTCAGACTTGGAACATAACCACTAATAAATGTGTTAACATTTTTAAGAGCATATATATCAAACATTTTTACTTCAAATTGTCTTGGAAAATGGAACAAATAAACTATATGAAGTAATTAATGCCAGCTAGGACATTCAGTTCTTATTGATTTTAAAAACAAAAGCAGTATTTTGTCTATAGAAGAGAAACTTTCAGTGTTACTCTGGGTACAAGAATTCTGTTAGGTCCCGTTTGAAATCCCTCCCTTTGGAAGGAGATTTATTTAAATGTTGCTTCATACTGCCCAGTAATGTATGTTCCCTTTTGGTCTCAAAAGGTGGTTCTGGCAGTTTAATTGCCTTTACTGTTAAACAGTGCATTCCACTTCCAGACTGGATTTGAAGTATTCAGTTTGGTCATAAATAGTGTTACAGTTTTATCTTCTAGACTGAAGCATCCCCTTATCAGATTTCTGTTGCTGTGTTGCAGCACAGAGCTGTCTTTCTGATGAACCCAAATCAGCCTACTTTGAGAATGCTTCAAAACTGACACATTCCTTGTATTTCAAGTGCTTCTTTCAAATCTATCTTCTTTCCCATATCTATCTTCCTTCACTTATTAAACTGATAGACCTAGAACCTCAGCAACAACAATGCAAAACCACAAATAGAATGGTAAAACTGTTTATTTTTTCCTTGATACTGGGCCTATTTATACAAATACTGCATTAGCCATCAACATAGCATTGAGTGACCATTCCTAGTCCCTGAGTTCTTAGTATTTAGCTAAGAGAAATAGATCTCTGATGCATTCACGGGGGCAGTGACTGAATCTGGATCAACAGAAGTATACTCGCAAACAGCATTTTAGTAAAGGCCTGTTCAAAGCCAGCGTACATCAGCACAGAAGGGGCAGGCTGGTTTGAAACCCGCAAGCAAAGCCTAGGCCCAGGAGCCTCAAGCAGCTATTCTGTTCCATTCTAACGAAATAATGAGGTTTAAAATGGTATTAGGGTTTACGGCCGTCTGGCACGGATAGCGAGCGCCAGCAGTTGAGCTAATCTGACAACTCCGTGTCTAATTCTTGTGCGCTATGGTAAAGTGTAACATAAAAATTAAATCGATAAATCCTTCTCAGCATGCTATTCTTGATGCACATGGGTCCACAGCTACTGAGGTGGGAAGCCGAGTAAGTGGGATATCACACACAGCCCACTCGAGCTGGAGTGACCTGTGTGCACACCGCTCGGCTCGGCGCGAGGGGACGGTTCCCTCTGCAGGTGCGGGGCTCCGGTGAACCCGACGAGCCTGAGGTTGCCGCTCCCCACGACCCGCGGCGCCCCACGACCCGCGGCGCCCCACGACCGGCCGCGGCACCGCCGTGATTCCCCGCCCGAGCGAGCGCTCGTGGCGGCGGCAGCGGATCCCCCGCCCGCTCGGGGAGGGGCTGCGGGGAGCGGCTCGGGGCCACCGCCTCCCGAGGGCGGGCCGCCGGTGACAGCTGGGGAGGGACCCCGGCGCCGGCAGCGAGGTGCGGCTGCCGGGCGGTGCGTCGCCGCCTGCTTCGCCGCTCCGTCCGCGTCGCGCCAGTGGGTTCTTCCCGGGAAGAAGCGGGGCAAGGGGCTTGGCGGGGCCCTGCCGCCGTTGCCGGCCGCGACGTGGGTGAGTAGCGGCGGCAGGAAGCACGAGTGGGTGATACAGAGGCGGCGCGGAGGACGGAGTGGGGGAGGGAAGGAGAATGCATAGATGGATGGATGAATGGATGGGGGATGCTGCTGACGCCCTCGGAGACTTTGATCGTGCGAGATGCCTGAGGGGAAAAAAGTGCAGCCCGGGGTGGGGCGAGGCCGTGCCCGTCTTTGCTCGCCCCTCCGTGCCCGTGACCCGACGGGCGAGGAAGCTCCGGGAAGGGCGGCCGGTCCTTGGCGGGGCTGGGCGCTGCCTTTCCCCATGCGGGGAGAAGTGGCTGCTGTCTGCTGAGGGGGCAACCTCGGCTGGGCTCCCCGCCTGCCCCAGCCCTGCCTCAACTCCCCCGCAGCCATCAGCGATTCGGGGCGCGGCCGCGGTGGGGATGGAGAACCCTTCTTGCTCCGAGGAGCAAGGGGCTGCCCGTGCTCACGCACCCCTGTCGGCCTCCCCGCGGCGCTCCTGCAGCCGACGGTACCTGCGGGAGGGTGGGATAACGGTGCGGCGCATCCCGTCCCCTTGGAGGAGGCTCCGCCGCCCTCCCATCCTCCCGGCCTTTACCTGGGCTTCAGGCAGGCGTCCCTAGGCGTCGACGGGGCAGGCTGCAGGGGTTTACACCCGCTCTTGCAAGCCGAGCCTTGCTGGCCTGCGTTTGGTAAGAGCAAACCTGAGGCCTGCCCTTGGAGGGTTTGCAGGATGAGGCCTTTATTTTATCTGAATGGTGATGATGGGCTGATATTGACATAATATCTCTGCCTAAAAGTGACCTCTTTCCTAATTGGAGGTTTATTTTCCATTTTCTTTGGCAAGAACTACAGAACAGATCATTCCAGGGGTTTGGATAAGAGGAGTATCTCTACACCATGTAATTTTTGTTTATTGGTTGCCCATTAAGACTGGTTTGTCCTAGTAAATGGGTGAGATTTTGAGAAAAGTTCTTTACTTCAGCCTCTAAAGCAGCCATTAGGCCTGTAAATTACTGCAGATTTGTGGGATGTCTATTTAGGGAGAGGATGGTGTGGATACTGATTTAATAAACAGGAAATATTTTTGTCCAGTATTTACAGATTATCAATCATATATTACTAGCCTGACTGATGACTTCCATGTACCACACTGTCTAATCAAACAATCCTAAGAAATTATGTTAATTTAAACAGATGGCATTTTAAAGTTTATTTTTTTATTTCATAAAATCATAGGATTATTAGAAGAAAATCCTAGAAAATTTTGTAAGGGGGAAGAAAATGAGTCCCACTTCATTTCAGGATTCTTTTTGGTCCCTGAGATCTCTGCCCTATGCTTAGGACCCATCATATATACACAGTAATGTCTTTTCTTACATGATTTGTCTCACTGACAGTAAGCATGATGTGCATATGCATTTATACAGGAATGGGATTCTGTAATGCTTATTAGGAACTGCTGTGCTTCATCTTCGTAAGATGCTAGTTTCTGTTACAGGTTTTATATATCTCGGTGTGAATATGCTTTGTGTTGGTTTTCCAAAGCCTACTGAAGATTTTTGGATTCTAAGACACACTAATTCATGGTGCATTTAAGCAGAAAGGTTTTTATAAAGACAAATTCTGCTTAATTATCTTTTGAGATGGTACTTTTGCTCTGCATTGAAAATATTATTTCCTTATCATTAATAATGCTAAAATTAGTTACTGTAATACAGGAACTGTGATATTCTGTAGGGCTTGTTTTCAGTTTCTACTCTGTTTATATTTCTTGGTCCATTGGGCTGACTCTTTTCTGCACCTGAGGCAGTGTGGGATCTTTTTGGATTTGGGGTTTTTGTTTTTGGATGGGTGCAGGTAGTAAGGATTTAATATTAAGTGAATTCATATGTTGGAGTTTTAAACAGCAGAGCAAAAAATATTGGATCTTCTAGAAGAGGTGATTCTGCTTACAGGTGGAGACGCCCACTGTTTGGAGAGGTGCTCTACAAGTTTAAGGAGGCCATGCCCTAGAACTTCTTCTCTGAGGCACTGGGGCTTAAGTCTCAGCTTTCATTAACTCTATTCTGCTTCATTTTGAAGAGACAAAATGAAGTCTTAATCGAAGCTTCATGTACTGATATGCAGAATCACATTCCATCTCTTTTGTTTTTAATTTTAAAAAGTTCCATATTTAGAACAGTTCTCATTTGTGCTACTTACTCAAATATTACTCTGCATTATTCAGGAAAATCTGTATCATAGTGATTGTTACATGATTTATTCACATGTTCCAATAAAACACCGTGAGTTCATGATGTAAAAAAGTGGTTTTTTCCATGTTGGGAAGGCTTCCCCCTGTATGCAACTTTTGTAACTTCTGTTTTACTTTTGCTAATTTTTTTTTTAAATATAAAACTTTATCAGCCCTAACTTCAGTATCAGAGAATATGCCTATAGTTCAATAAAAATGGTATAGATTAATTCTTAAAGGTGCAAAATGGAACCATAATAGTAGTTTAAATTGTTTTTACTCTTTCACTGATACTTCCATCCTTTGCACATTATTATAAATCACATAAATTTTTTTTCACCATATGCAATGCTTTCATAGGCGTTTCTTTAAGATCACTAAAAAATATAATTTGGTTACTTCCTTACTTGCAATATTCCATCTCTCTATTTGTCTAATAAGAATGGCAGCTTAAAAAAAACTTCTGCTATGTGCTGTGATAAGTGAGGTCTTCCCCTTTCCTCTCAACAAAACACCAGGCTCATAGATCTGGCATTTAATTTCACAGCTACCTTTGGGTTTGACTCATTCTTTCTTTACCACATAGGCTCTCAAACACATGCATCAGTGCCAATGAAGAGCCAAATGTATTTGGTAAGCTCCCACCTGCAGTTTAAGTTAAACAGGAGTGGACAAGGTGCTTGATGTTAGGAATACAGTGTGAAAATTGGTTTTCCTGTTATTTATTTTGTTGTGGCTTTTAGGTACAAAAACTTGTCACTGTGTATCTTCTTAACAGTTCACAATGGTAAATTGTATGTCAATAAAGAGAAAGATGCAGAGTGGCAATTTCTAATTTAACTGCCTATCCTCTGGTTATAAGAGAGGTGTGCCTAATACTTGTATAAAAACATATAAGCATACACACCCATAGTTGTGTCAGTGCTGTACTCATCACTTGAATGATGAGATGTTTGGAAGTAGTGAACTGATTTTTTTATATTGGTTATGTCCTTCTCAAAAATAACAGCTCACATTGCTTTGCTTTGCTTTAGCTTTGCTTTGGTTTTGGTGGAAGATTGTTGAAGAACATCTTTGTTTTGTTTTGATGATGACAAGAGAACTTTTATATAAATATTTATTTTGTTTCTTGCAGATGTTTTTTAACAACCTATATATTTAGTCTGTGAGCTGGCATTCTGTAATCAGTGTAAAATTAAGAGGGGAGCTATTTATATTATCAGCACAATGTCTATTTGTTTGTGTGTTGCTTACTTATTCCCTAGTAAATGCTGGGCACAGCCACAAGTGTGAGGATCAAGATGTCTCTCATAACATTTTTGAGGTCTTCTGCTCTGTTTTCTTCTTGCTTTCAGTCCGCCTTAACAGTATTTTGCCTGTTCTCTAGCACCCTACCTTGAAAGTAAGGAAAATAGGAGCTGTTTCACAAAGTATATTTTTCATATTTCTCAGTGCCATTTTGAATTAACTTTCATCCTCTTGGATAACTGACACTTGTCTTCCATTTAAGTTGGCTTCGACCAGACAATATTTTTAGTTGCTCTTGTGATAGCTGTTACCTTCCGGAAGTGTCATTACTGTCACCCGGCTGTATTTTGCAGTTTCACTTTTGATTTAACACTGATGTTAACCATGTGCTGCAGATGAAATGCATTCCTTCCTGGGTGTAGCCTCAATAAATGGTGTCCTTTTCACTAAGGTACACATGGTTGTTAGCCTTCAATATGGGCACTGCCTGCATATCTGGTTGCTTTGACTTCTCTATGCAGGTGAGCAGATGATTTTATTTATTTATTTGTTTGTTTGTTTGTTTGTTTGGGGTGAGTATAATGCACTCATGTTTAAACCTAACATCTATTTATTTTAATATGAAGTGAACCAAATGACACATTGGTGTAATTGAAACTGAAGTATTATTATTGTTGTTATTATTCTTATTTGTATGGTGAGAATAAGAGTGAACCAGAGCAGAGCAATCTTCCTTGGGTTCTTCCAAATTTACCTTATTTCTCTTCTTCAGTGATCAGAATGAGGAATATCTTATCTGTCTAAAGTAGACCTATTTTAATAAAACTTTCCAAAATGTCAGTGATTATGAGGCTGAAACTTCTTTTTCTGTTTTTGATCTAGAGCAGTATCCAGCATCTGGTAACTGTTTATTTACTGCACAATGATGCCTGTATTTATGCTAAGAAAGTGTCAAATTATTTTGCATTTCTTCTCACTAGCTTTCATTTGAAGTGCCTTCCAAAGGTACAAGCCTTATTTTTTTGTGAACAACTAATTGTCTGAACATGCTTGTTCTTCACGTTTATAAATACATGTGGCAATATGATGCACTTGTATCCTCAGTCTAATCAGGACGTGTTTCTGGGGTGGAGGTTTTACTTTGTGAGACAGTGTTTTACATTCTGCTTGAGCATCTAAGCTTCAAGTACTTTTATGATCTTGGAGTAAGTCCTTCATATAGTTCTTTCTGCACTATCTGGATGTAAATACACAGAGGTCCCTAGCAGGATAGAGAGAGTATGTTGTGATGGGTTGCTTCTCTAAATTGGTTAGAAATGAGAGATGAAAACCCAAGAATACAGCTTTTTCCCTTTGAGGTGTAAAGGACCATGTTCATACTGGTTTTTACCTTATATTGATTTACTTTGAGTGAGAGCTTGTAATTTTCCATAGAAGAGTTTGTGTCTTAATAACTCATTGCTAAACTTGTTAAGTATAGACTATTATAATTATACTCTTGCTAATTTAGTGCAGCAGACCTTTATTTCTTAAAGAAGAATTCAGTCCTTTTTCTTCTCATATCCTTTCATAGGCTTTATAGTTCTTAAACCAAAAAGAATGATCAGCAAGTGCATTTACCCCATCTCCTTCTATCAGTGTTCTTTGAGATTGACTCATTTCAAGAAAGATCAGAGTGAAAACCTATCTGCACTGTGGCAATAAAAAATAATTCTGCAGACCAATAAGGATGAAGGACTTGATTCTCACAAAGGCAGACTTTAGCTTCTCTGTGCAGCATAATCCTTCAGGAAGATAATCATCCTATTAGCTTTTGTGTGAGGCTTTGGCCACTGCCACATAGGATGGGGAGGATGGGATGCTGTGCCCCAATCCTGAGTGCCTATTCTGGTAATTCTGAGTCTTTTAGTAAAATGGCAAACTCTTACTAAAAACTTTAATTACATTTGGTGTAGCCTGGCTTCCTACGGAAATGAGACTTAAATGCTTCTGATATATCTTGGTCCCCTATGACTAATTTTTGCATTTGTGGGCCAATTTCAAACTGCATTTGTAAGAAGAGTTAAAATCTCAAAAATAAATCTCCTACTCCAAGATATATGTATTTGACTGAATAAATGAATCCTTTTGAATAAATGAATCCTTTTTTTTTTGTATTTTTAAATCAGTTTCACTATTGGATGTCATTAACTTGTATTCTCTGTAATGAGTTACCTTGAAAAGTTAATATTTTGGGGCTCTTTCTTTTATTCCTGTTATCTCATATCCCATTATTAATGGTTCCTGGTTTAGGGTTTTGTTTGTTTGTTTTGTTTGTTTGTTTGTAATAATTGCCATCATATGTTACAATTTTTCAGGATTTTTTGGATTCTACATTCTGCCAGCCAGGAAGTTAGGGCTGTTACTACTTTTGCCATAAGAATCAAAGCTTTCCTGCATTCAGATAATTATACCAACCCCGCCTTTATGCTAGTAACAAATATTCTGTGCATATATAGTGTTTGGTAGATTTTTTTTTTCTTGGTATTTTGGTATTTTGCACTGTGTAAGAAAGCCTGAAATATTTTGGGTTTTCTTTTATTTTTTCTCTTTCCCATCTTTACACCTTAGCCTTTCCTACATGACTTCTAATCTAGAAGATAGATGGCTATTTCTGCATCACAGTGGGGAACCATAACCAAAGCCATGGTTCGATATTCCTGAACTGGATTTAGCCTATTTAACTAGCTATTAGGAATCTAACTATTGCGTAACAAAACAGTGGTTTCTAAGAGTAAAAACAGTAAATGGAGAGAATTTTTGTGTGCATTCACAAATAGGCACTCATAAAATACTTAGGATTAAGTTATAGATAAATGTGTTTGTGGAAACAGGATATCTGACAAACTGGATGAAATAGAAGATTCCTGCATACTGGTACTATAATTTCATAATAATGCCAGATTATGATTTACAAGGAGATCTATTGGAGATATGACTGATTTGAACAGTGTTTAAGCTCTAATCAGAGTACTTAGTGTGCTTAATATATATATTGTCCAGGAATTGAGAGAGGCTAATCCTTCAAGAGCACAAAAGCAACAGAGGTTTCTAAGTATTTGTTGTTTCTTCACACAGAGCAGAGGAATATCTGAAAATTTTAGAGGGTTGGATCCCCGTAATCCCTAGGTAATAAATACTGTGTGTTTCTTACAGATCTAGATTTGTAAGTCCAAAATCTTGTCATATGCCAATAAAGCAGAGTCTTAAATATCATGACTGTCAAGAACAATAATTCTCATACGCAGAAAGGGTAAAATAAACTGCAAGTTTGCTCTTTCATGTCTAGTATATCTAGCTCTTGGGCATCTGATGCAAAAACGCCTTACTGGTTCAGCTGCTACAATTGGCTGCAACTGGCACATGGAATAAGAGAGCTGGAAAAAATCCATGGTCCTGCACTGGAATGTGGTAATTGCCAGCTCCTTACTGGGAGGTGGGACCAAATGCATGAAGCTATCACAGCATGAAGCTTAAATCTGCAGAATAACTATCCTGCTCTAGTTATTTCAGATATAGATACCCTGGAATAACCTTTCTGTTTCTCAAGGAAATGATTTGTATTGGTATATAGATATATTGGGAAAAGGAAAAATTAAAATGGATGATGTATTCTGAACTGACTATAACATAATAGCTATTTCCATGGTCAGTTTGCCTGTGAAAACAAGCCTGAAGAAGCTGTATGGGAAGTAGGTAAGTCAATAATTGTGAGAAAGATGCAGGAGGAGGTGAGTGAGTTAAAAGAATATGCTACAGAGAAAATAAGAAAGAGTGGGTGTTTATGTAGGCAGCTTTGTCGATGGAAAAATGTTACATGTTCTTATTTTGCTGCGTGCTTTTTCCTGATAGAGGAATGGATGTTCTGCACAGTTTAAGCCATGCCATTTTGGTTTGTGCTGTAGCCTTTTTTTTTTTTTTTTTCCCCCCCTTTAATACGTGGAATGATTCATTAAGACATATTCTTTAGGAATGAAACTGTAGAATGGGAAAATCTTATCTGTGAGAGTTCTTGAATTACACAAACCATTTTTTCTTTTTCCTGTTTTCTAATGCCTGAGATACACCCCACAGGTGATATAAATGTCACGGGTTCTCTCTTGCTAGGGTTGTAGTATTTTAATAGAAAAATAAGAACCCTTTTGTACAGACTGTTTTGTTTCTGGTATCAGCTGAAGTCTGTGTAACATGGATCCGTCTTCCATACATCCATCAATTTTATTGCATGTATTCTGGATTATCACTGGATCCTCTAGGCAGAGAGGCTGACAGTGGTAGTTACACTCATTGCGAGTGTGACCAACAGCCTTACGTCTCTGCATGGGAGCTAGTACAGGTACTACAGATTTCTGGGAGTTTGAGTACATGTATATCCTTCTTTAATCTGCAGTATTTCTGACTGATGAAACTGCCCTGAAACGTGGGACTCTAAGTAGGTGCATGTATATGTTCGTAAGATTTTAGCAGACAGATGTGACTTTGGGGCCACAGTCCAAAACTTTAGGGATTGAAGATGTGCATAGACCTTCCCCTTGGTATAAAATTAACATAATGCGTTAATGAATTAGAATGTTAATAAATTCTATCAATTTGTATTGAGGTTTGGAGACTCATTAAACCTGCCTGTGACCATCCATGTCACAAAGCTTCACGTGATCCATGGCTACATCACTAAGTAGGTTGTCTGTGCTTCATTTTATTGTCAGTTCAAGGGGAGTTCAAGAGCTAAGCCCTTCTTATTTGAACTGCTCTAGAACTAATTTAGCATTTTGTCAGTAAACTTCAATGTTTCTGGGGAGCAGTATTCTTAATCCACTAATGTGTTTGACTTCCAACTGCATGTGCTCACTTGCATGAGTCTGTTCTATTTGATGGCAGAACTCAGGCTTGGATGAAGTTTTCCAGAACTGCATGTGTAGAAGGCACTGGAGATGCACAAGGTACTCTGTGTTTGTCTCCGAACCTCAGAGGTGTTGACAGGTCACTGGGGGAACTTCTGTGTGCTAACATGGCAGACCACAGTTACTGACTGTGTGATTTTTCCAGTATTGATAGTTGCTGTACATTTTTGATAGACTGATACTTTGGGTGCAGGACAGGAAGTATATACCCAACTGCATCGCAGTAGCTAGTAGATTTTGGATGCCAAGAAATGGCTGTGTGTTTGAGGCAGAGGGATTCTTTCAGTGTATACATGCAATGTTTTCCTTATTCTTGGCAGTGAGTTGGCAGAGGTAATAAAGACAGTTACTATTGCCCTGTGAGTGCTGATTTATCAGTTCCCTACAGGTCTGTGAGTCTCTGGTTCAGTATTGGAAAGCCAGTGTTTGGTGCAAGGCTGTAGTCAATGTGTAGTCTACTGTATCAGTGAAGAACATGGATTTTGAGAGTTCTCTTCCTGACTATCTGTAAAGTTTATGCCCACAGGATTCACATTGCATGAAACCTATAAGCAGAAAAGAATAATGCTGATATTTTAATAGATCTCAGCTGACCACAGAGTCTTATTCAAGAGTATCATCAGTGTGGAAATATTCAGAATTTGTGTGTTGGTGCCGAGATCTTTCTTATCTGTTTTTGACAAATAGGATTTAATGTTCTTTGAATAACATATCAGATTGTCTTCATATTTGAAGAACTTTCTTGTTATTTGCTGTGGCTTGTGAACCTGTGCTTGGCTCCAAGGTGGTTGGTGGAAACACTGCATGCTATGTGCATTTAGCTGACTGAAGGTGCTGCATGCGAACACTATTGGTACATGATCATGACCACTGCTGTCCTCATTGTAACTTGCCACACAAATAACACATATGCCACTCCAGAGAAAAGAAATCTCACTTTTTCTTTTTTTTTTTTTTTCCTTCGTACAAGCCTCTGTTGCAGAGATGATAAAACATTTCACCTTAAAATAAATTTTGGGGAGGTGGGAGTCTACCTGGTTGTGTACTGAATGTGTTGAAGCGAACTGCAGGCATCTTCTCCATATAGGCTTTAACCTGTTAACTTAGAGACCTAAAATATGCTGGAGTTTGCCTTTGTGTCACTTTTCTGGGGTCATACATAAAATTGTATTGCAGGCAGGTTAAATAAAGTGTCAAGAGCAGAGGCATGGCTTGTAACCCATGTGTTGAAATTCCTTGAAAAGCCTTCAGTGACTACTAATAATTTCTCCTTTATGGAAATGTGTCGAGTAGTTCCTGATTTTTTTTTTTTTTTTCAGCTAAATATTTTCAGTATGCTCAGCTGAGATGTTATAGCTCATTGACAGCAAAACTGGTTTCCTTTGGAATATGGCCCTGCACACCCACTCACACTTCTCTGACTGCAGAACCCCTGGTTTGTTCCTGTTCTTCTCTTCTTGCCAACAAGGTCTCTTCTAGTGCCACTGTCTCCTTGAAATCAGAGCCAGTTGTACAAGACCAAATGTCCTCTAGCTTGGCATCCCTTTAAAGAGATTTCATCCCATCCATTATGGAGTTTTTGTCTCTTCTGAGGTTCTTAAAGGATATCCCAGCATCATCATCCTTACTGTATCAAAGCTTATAGATCCTGTTGGACCAATATATACTGTGATTCTCTGGTTAGCTTATCTTTTCTGCACTGCAGTCTCTAGGGATGTTTGACTTAGATGAACAGGATGTTGGAGAAATGGTGCCAATCATGTGGCTGAAGACTTAAATGCTGTTTAAATCATCATAAAGTAATAAATAGCTGTGTCCAAGAGAAATATGGGAAACAAGGTACAGGAAATACTGGCTTACAGAGCTGTAGAGTGGCACTGAAAACTATCAGTCCTTGGTTCTGTCATGTGGACTTCAAACTGTGTAGTACCTGTGCAAATGTGAAAATGAAGCTTTAACTTATAACCATGTCAAGCTGAGGTTCACAGCCAGCTCTAGATATGAGATGTCTTTTCTGCATGCTGTTAGTAGCATTTGTGCTAACAGCTTAGAATAAACTTGCAGTGTAGTGAGAAATGCTGGTCTCAATGGGACTGTGAGGTTAAAATAATGTTTTGTTTTTAGCAATTTACATTTTCAAGCAAATTAATTAAATATCAAAGCTTTGTTACTTAAGTAGTTCAATTAAATTTTGCACTTCTTTCTCCGGTTTTGTAATGTAGATAGGCAAATGCTATGGCGTTCATGTTCAAAACATGTAAACAATTTTTTTTATTGCAAGAAAAAAAAAAACCAACCCACATCAAAACCATTTCTAATAGCACTGGGTTGCATAGGGGCCGTAACCTGCAAGATATGGTCAGACTTGTATATGTGTGTGAGTTTGCTTTGGCTATGCCTGTAGTTAAGCTGTGCAATACATTTCAGAATTGATGCTTACATCACTGCAACTCACAGAGACAACATGCAAATTAGATCAGAATTTGACTTTGCTTCTGTTCCTAAGTATGTGTGTGTGGAATAATAGTCTCTGTACAGAGATTTATTTCATCTTTATTATCAGGGGAGTTTGATGTGCTGCTTCTGTGTATGGAATGCTTGCTGTGGAAGTGTGTCAAGGAGATGAAACTATCATCCTGTTCCTGATAATACAGAAAGCAGACTTCTCAAAACTGGTAGTTATTTAGCTATCCTTCTGCCTATTGACATGGCTGGAAAGGAAAAAATTATTTTCTTATCTTTCTACATTAGACACTGAGCCAGCAGGAAAATACCATCTTTGTAAAGTTGATCTGTATGTAAGCTGGAGCTCAGCTTTGCATTTTATAACATGGCTAAAACTAATTCTGTTTTGTATAATTAGAACTTAGATTCAGATGTTTCATGTCTCCATACAATAATCTGCATATTATTTTATACTTAGTTGATACTCCTCCTCTTCTTCCTTCATAGCATCATTTCTCAATTATTGAAGTTTTCTTTTTTTCTTTATTCATGAAGCACCTAAGACTTCTGGGTAATTTGAATTTCAGCTTTTTCTGATGTCTCTCTCATTCTCATTTGCTTTTTACATAATTTCTATTTTTTTTTTCCCCATGGAGATTATCTGTCTCTGTAGGATGGAATGTACATTTCAGTCTGCACAGTTCATCTGTATGTGCATTTGTGTAACACACTTTTAGTAATATTCATAATAAGAATATTAATATTATGAATTTTAAATCATAATTGTGAATAAATCTACACATATAATGCCAAATAAATCTGTTTTATTATAAATTGTACTGCTGCTAAACATTGAATTTATTTTTCTGAATTTAACATCAACTTTCTACTTGAAGATCATGTAGTGTTAGATGACTAAATTTATAGAGAACTTGCAATGCTTTTTGTTTCATGAAATTTCTCAGAATTTCCCTTGCACTAAGAAAAGTGATCACTTTTTCTTTCTTGTTAATGGCAAGCTACTTATTTTCTAATTTTTGGTTTTGTCTTTAGTTAGCTTACTACTAACTTACTACAGTTTTTTCTTTAATTCTTTGAGTGAGTGTAATCACCCTTCTATAGTTTAAATATGTTATAAATTTTTTTATTCAGAGTTTGATGCTCAGTCCATGTGCTTAGCCATTGTTTAATGCTAGGTTTTCTACCATTTGTATTGCTTGCTTCTTGGACATATAGATTAGCTTTCTTGAGCTTGGGAAGAATACTAGAAATCAGTCTTTGAGTTTATCAATGTGACATGTATTTTTTATAAAAAAATATCTTTAGACTTTCCTTCTCAGTCTTTCACCTCATTGTGCATGATATGATATGATATGATATACAGAATGAATATACCTAATATAACATACCTAGGTGAATGGTGCTTGTGAGATGGTTCAGCATCTGGCCCTTACTGTGCAATTCATCCCCATGACCAGGTATGGAATGGGATTCATGTCTCCCTCTATACCATACTGAGCTGCATTAAAATTAATGTGTTTCATGTGAACAACCAAGCCAGTACAGAAATTACTGATAGATTGGAGACAATGTACAATCTTACAACTTTTGAGATAAGATTAAATGCTTTATATTTAACTACTATTATTCTGTTTAAAATTTGAAGGATTGAAAGTAACATGCATTCTCATGGTGCAGAAACAGTGCCTGAATTGGTAGGTGCATCACATGGTGGGAGAAATAAATGGGATTCACATTCTGTCTCATTCCCATCACAAATAAATCTCTGATCTATTTATATCTAATGGTTAAACAAGCTAAGAGGTCAAAATGCCAGTCATCAAATCTGCTTTTCTCTTCGCTTCCTCCTATATTATATTTTTTTGTTAAAAAGAGACCCCTATTTTGTATTTCTTGTCATTGTGTTTTGGTGTTGGTCTTTTGTTTGTTTGTTTGTTTTTTAATACATGTTTAAGTAAAATAGATGTAAACTGTTTTTATCTGTTTCCTTTGCGAAGAGCTAAATTAGTGGAAGAAATTTCCATGCCTTAGCTTTACAGGGAAATTTTGAAGTCAAGTTATTTTGTTTATGGTCTGTTGTCCTTGTTTGGGACTGCCATGTCTCCATTCCTGCTGTAGTCGCTGTTCTCTGAATCTTGAAATCTGTGGACCTGATACAGCAAGGCATCCTAGTGCCCCAGAGAAAATGAGATGATCTGAAACTACATCTCTCTGAACTGCATTTTTAGTGTTTTTCTTCTATATACAGTGATGGTAGACACAGTGCAATGAAATCAACTAGTGACATTCCAACTATTTTTATACATATATAATTTTTGCATTATGATAATTTATTGAGATGACCTTCAAGCTAACAATCCTTTAAATATAGCCAAATCTAGAAACAACAGGTACCGAAGTGTGATGTAATGACAAATAAGAATGATTAATTATTTTTGTTTTCTTCTGTTTGTAGTTGTGTTTTTTATTGTTCCTATCCTTGTTTCTTACATCGCTGTTTTAATTTTCACCCCGTGCTTGATTTCAAGCAGCAGTATGATTCTGTTTGGCAGGGTGTTTACAGTAGGTGACTTTGGTCATAAAGTACATTCTGAAATGCTTCATCCTTTTCCTTCCTGCTCCATTTTACCATCTATAAATTTAATATGCTGCTTTTCTGCTTTTTACATACACCTTTTGTCACTACAGCTGTCTTTCAGCAGGAAGTAGTAAACTAAACTCCTTTTAGAATTTCATTAATGCCACTTTTGATAAGCTGGCAGATGTTACTGAATGACCGATGCTCACCCCGGCCCCTGCTGATCCCCAAGTGCCATATGTGTCTGCGAGACAGGTGGCTGCATGCAGGACTCTCGGCTGGGGAAGCCTGGTTCTCACAGGATGCTCTCTAAAAGATGAAGACATTTCTAACATGGATGAGCATTCTTGTAAATAGATTTTTAAAGCAAAAAGAGGTTGCGGTGAGAATAACATTCTTACCATAAAAATTGAGACCTAAAGCATCTTTCAGTAACGTGTTCATTAACTTGTAAACATAGGTGTCTGCTCTCTCCATCAATGCTCTAGAGTCAAAGAATTTTCCAATTTATTTACTTACCAAATTCTACTCACTACTTATTCCCCTGCCTCGGGAATGTCTGCTCAGTAACTGTGACTATAGCTTATATAGCAAATATAATACAAATAAAAATAAAGCTTCTGTGTTACAAATATGAGTTAAATTAGATTGTTTATTTTTAGCTTACTGATTATGTTGATGATCAACATTAACAAGAGTGTTCTTTGTGCTGTGCAGCAATTTTTACAATGAAATTGTACTCTCATCATTGAGTTGACATGAAAGAACTTGCTGGCAGGCATAACTGGGTTAGGCTGCAGTAACTCATTAGAAGCTGCTAAAGTGGGATTACATAAATAGGACCCTATCTTCTCAGGTTAAATATAGTTCTGTAGTTTAATCTAATATGTGGCTACCATAAAGTCAGCCTATATTGACTGACAGTTGTAGTCTTATTTGTTCACCTTTGCAATGATAAAAAAAACCAAACCAAAGAAAACATCAATAAAATTAACATGAATCTTTCATGGAATTAATTGTGAGTTTATGGCTGTTGTTTAGGGTGAAGTTTCTTTGATGAAAATATTAATTAGCTAGTCAAATTGGAATAAGCTTGAATATATAAAGTATATTTTTCATTGATCTGATTTTTCTTTAATCAAGTTATAAAAATATTTCTTACCTTTTCTGATTTAGGCTATAATCTTGAAGGGTGCTTTAGCAAAAGTACTGATAATGCTAGGTACAAACATCTATCAATTGAAATACATAATTTTGCAATATATAATCACAGGAATAGTACAGGAAATATTCAAAATAAAGAAATGAACAGATTCCCTTGGGCTTTTTTAGAACTGATGAATTTCTATTAAAATTATGAACTGTGTCATGGACTTCTAGAAGCAGTGTTCCTTAGTAAGATTTTATATTATTCTATAAAAACTACTCGAATCATTATTTATAAGCACTATTTCCTAGGGACATTATTCATCAGCTTTTGATTTCCATTCAAAAGATTGGAAACCCCCCCAACACAACAAAGCCCACGAATGCCCTTTTCCTAACGTTGTATTTGACACTGCTGAAGTCTCCAACTTCTATCTGTTATACCATAAGCTGCACTTCTCCGTGTAGCGTCTGTCTGTGAACATGTGGGGACAGACCAGAGGTAAGGTTATGTCCAGGTCCAAATATGAAGTCAGTGCCACATCTGCTAGAGGTGCATATATGTGTCTAGAAATGAGGATGGTTTGCCAGCTTTTGTGAAGGACTGGTGAAAAATCACGTATTCTTCTACTTAACTAGTAAATTTTAAATGATCTTGGCTTTTTGTTTGATTCTCAGAAAAACACCTTCTCAGATCACATCTGAAAATACAGGTAGTACTTCCCATGCTTCCTCAGGAATTTTAGTTCTTTGGAACAAGGACTGCACTATACTATTAATTCTAGCTTTGTTGTCAAGGCAATAAATGTGATAATGCATCCAGTATGTTCTAGCATGTGTTAAAACTATTGTAGACAGGCGACATATGTTTTAACAAGATGTGGCTTTGCTAGTTTGAGTCTGTCTCTCCTTGAGCTTTTTAATTGTATAGCTTAGGTGATTTTATAGATTTATTTGAGACACTTACAGTATTCTAACAGCTGTGATTTTTATTCCTACATAAACATAGCATCTTTATGTGATTTTATGTGTCCCATTTTCATCTAAGTTCTCTGAGCACTTCTTGAATTCCAAGTAATAATAATTGGTTTAGCTATTGATAAACTACCTTGCCCAGATTAACTTTTAAATTGATTGGTTTTCACCTCGCACAGTAACTGATGCTCCCTTTAGTGTGTTTGGATATATATTTAATACTTTGATAGAAGCTCTAGAAAGAAGAAATATAATAAAAAATTATTTATCCACAAATTTTTACTTTGGAGAATGTGAATGGACACAAATTGCCCTCTGTAGTCTGTAAGGAATTCAGCATCTCTCTTGCTAACAAGATGTTTTGCAGGTATTACTATAAAAATAATTTCTAACAGAAGTCACTTTATCTCATTTATGATTTGCCAAAAATGTGATTCATGGATGAGTAAGAGGGATGCAAATTCACAAACTTCATCTTTAAGTTTGAAAATGTGGAGAGGAGTTGTATGAGAGTGGTTTGTAAGGCCAGCAGCAAAAGGGCAGCTGCATTTCAGTCTGGAATTTTCCAGGCAGAAGAATGTGCCAATGTACTGCATTGAATTGCTGTTGCACGACCTAGGTGGTTACTAAAGGCATCGGATTTACTGTTCATGGGCAGTAACTTCTATGTTCTTAAAAGTCTTGGCTTGCTCTCGCTGCATCACATATGTACAGTGATTGAGTCCGTACATATATTTATTTATTTATTTATTATATATCTTACTGGTAAATATACAATTTCTTTCTAGGCATGAAAAATGAAAATGTTCAGGTAAAATCCAGGTCGCTGTGCCTTGTATCATGTTTTATATTTCTAGTTCTGAATGGACCTCCATGTGAGACTGCAGTTCTCTAATGCTTTGTGCAGACTGTTCGTATGAGTGTCTTGCTCTTGGTGCTAATTCCACAATTACAATTCCACTGAATTGGAGCACTTACAGACAACACTTTACTAGTATGAAATAAATTTTATTTATCTCTTTGGTTATTTATCACTCTCTTAAGATAATCTGAATTTAAATAATGCCTGTGTATGTCTGTTTACCTAAGTTTTTAGCTAAGAAGGCTGCTCAGAAGAGCTCAAGGTGTTGCTCTATTTTATTTTCTGAAGTCAGGTTATGTAATATTTGTAGATATACTGGGTCAGTGGGCACAATTGCATCATGGCCTGAATATCTATTTTCCCCTCATCTGAAACCAAGCAGGATACTCTTCCCAGATCACAGTGACTTTATTGGGTCAGAGAGAGAGAACAGAACAGCAATGTTTTAGCATGTACATAGACCTTTGATTTATCTAAAAGTGCAGGTGACAAAAAGAGCAGCAACTGAAAGGTATAATGGGAAGACCTGCATATAGGAAGAGCACAAAAAAAAGACCAATTTTTATCCTTTTTGTAGTCATATCCAATGAGATAGAAGATTTTTCTTTGTACACACATAAGGATGACAGTGAATTAGATCCACTTTAATGAACCTGACAATATAGTCTCTGTGTATGACATGGTCACTTCGCAATACTAATATGATCTAGGTTGGCCTAAGCCTATGATTGCATTTTTGTTGAATTAACCAGAACAGATAGGAATGGCAGCACAGTGCTGTAACTTCCAAACAGCTGAACTTGAGGGTTTACCCTGTGAGATTTTAAATAAGGAATTCTAATTTTCACTTTTTAATTTTGCCTTCTCCTGGCATAGCAGACAGCCAGCCACATGTTAATAATTAGAGTCCAGGTACTGTTGTATAATTAGGTTTTGCTTTTTAAACTAAGCTATCCTTTTACTGTGAAATACTAGCTTAATTGTGAAGACTGAGTTGTTTTTGCTACCTGATGGAGTTTGCATCTGACATCTAGCTATCTCAGAATTCTTGCTATAAATTTTGCTCGCTTAAGAATAAAACTTTGGAAACTGCTTAAGGTTGAATAAGTGACAATGCAGAGACATTGGTAATAGTTCTTTACCTTTGAATGGTTCTATTTTCAGGGGATAAATTTAATAAAATTATTGCATAGATGCCATATTTCTTTGTAAATACATTAAATTTCCCATGAAGAATGCCAAGATAGATATTAACTTTTTAGAAACACTAACTGCCTCATTTTTTTAATGCCCCTTTGCTTCACAAAGTTTTTCCTGATAGTTCCCAGCAAGAGAGTGGTCCATAAAAAAGAAAAAAAAAAAAAACCAAAACCAAACCAAAAAACCACATCCACAAGAACTTTTACTTAGTATCTGAACACATATACACTATTACAAAGCAGGTTTGTTTTTTTTTTTTTTTTTACTCGTTGTAACAGAAACATTTTCTTCCTATGGGGTACTAAAACTTTGCTCATAAACTGTGTTCAGTATCTCATAGCTTCAACTGCTGGCTTCTGTTCCCTGTCCTGTGCTATCAGGTGACAGCTTCCTATTTGCTTGCTCTTCCCAGAGAAGGAAACCAACTCATAGTAATATCTGATTTGGATCTTTTTTAGTTTATCTTTTCAGAAGGATATTAAATCTACCAAGTTTAATTTTTTAAAGGTGTGTTTCTTAGACACAATTTGTCTGTCCCTGGCCTATCTTACTTAGCCCTAGCATTTTCCTGTTTCTGTCATTATTGTATCATATCAAGTTGTATCAATGCTTTTTAAAATATCCCTTTAGTTTTCTTTTTCATTATTCTGTAAAGGTCTTGCAGGTATTGGAAAATCCAATGCTATGTGCAGAATATTGTCCAGTGACCAAAGAGATCAGGTTGTTCCTCTTTCTTTAATCTCTCCTCTTTCTGGGAATCTCTGCAGCACTTCTAATAAAGGGTTTGAAGTCTGGTTACAGTGGGAATTGTTGGAATCGTCTGTTACATTTTAAATGATTTAAAGGTCCATTATTTGCCAAATGCACCCATTTACTGTAAATGTAAAGGGAGGGGATGCAGACATTAGCAGTGTTTTGGAACAGGGAGTAGATGATGGTTTTAATTTCTTCCTTCAAAGAAAAATGATGAATAGAAAATGCCACTATGTTTTAAGCAGGGATTCTATGTAAAATCAAAATAATGTCATTATTAGTCCTTGGGTTTGTTTGCAACAAGTAGTAAAGTACAATTCATTTCATTTCACATAATTTTTCACAGCTATGTCTAATTTTATATTGTCAGCTAGATCAATGTGGGTATTTATAAATAGCTGGAAATAATAATCACATCTTTTTGACTCTGTGTTATTAAATTTTAAAAAAATCATGTGGGCTGTAGGTCGTTAAAATCTCATTAGATGTTTAGTAGGCAGAAGTGGATGGAAAAGCTGGAAGTGGGCTTCCAATACAGTTTAGTCTTCAATTTAATAAAAGTTTTGGAAGACAACACTGTGACTCAAAGATGTTTTCCAACTCCCCTGCCATGCTCAGCTGCTTTTTCCTCTGCCAACCTCTCCTTTGTGCTGGCTCCAGCATTTTTCAGATTATGAGTTGAATTGGCTCAGACAGAGTGATAAAGGTTAAAGATATTGAGAAAGGAAAATGCTTGGATTTGTTCTCTCTTTTGGCTTACCACAGCTGTGCTAACTCGAGGTAGGAACAGAATTATTTAAGGCTTGCATTGGCTTAAACTGTTCATGGAACTGTGGCCTTAACTGCGGCTGCATGCTGCAGGGAGGGAATGAGCACTCTCACTGTGCATCTTTCTAGGGATTGCCTCTGACATCACTGACTAGAAACTTCTCCCAGGATGATTATTTTCTTCAGATACATGCCTCAGCACTCATCTCTTCTATCCTATTCCTCTGCTCATTTCTGGTGTTCTTATGATCACTTTCCCCAAGAACAACAGGTTCTTTCAACAACTTGGAGATGTCTAGCGTTCACTAGCCCTTGTTCTTGTGGGAGATTTCAACTTACTGGATGTCTGCTGGAAGTACAACACAGCAGAAAGGGGGCAGTCCAGGAGGTTCCTAGAATGCATGGATGACAACTTCCTGTTGCAGCTGGTAACCGAGCCTGCTAGGGGTGGTCCCCTGCTAGACCTACTGTTTACAAACAAGGAAGGGTTGGTGGGAGATGTAGTGGTCAGAGGTTGTCTGGGGCACAGTGACCACGATATGATAGAATTCTCAATATGTGGTGAAGTCAGGAGGGTTGTCAGCAAAACCTCTACCTTGGACTTCCAGAGAGCTGACTTTGGTCTATTCAGGATGCTAAATCAGAGAGTCCCTTGGGAAACAGCCCTCAAAAGCAAAGGGCCCCGGGAAGGCTGGGCTTTAAGGATGAAATTATGAAGGTGCAGGAGCAGGCTGTCCCTATGTGCTGAAAAATGAGCCGGTGGGGAAGAAGATCAGCCTGGTTGGACAAGGAGATTTTGCAGGAACTCAGGGGAAAAAAAAGAGTGTATCAACTTTGGAAAGAGGGTCAGGTGAACCAGGAAGCAATTAAGGATACTGTAAGGTCATGTAGAAAGAGAATTAGAGATGCAAAAGCTCAATTAGAACTTAATCTGGACAAATCTGTTAAGGATAATAAAAAGTACTTTTATAAATAAATTAATAACAAAAGGACGGCCAGAGAAAATCTCCAACCCTTATTGGATGAAGGGGGGAAGATAGTAACAGAAGACAAGGAAAAGGCTCAACAGTACTCAACACCTTCTTTGCCTCTGTCTTTAATGAAAAGACTGACTCAAAAGTACTCAACACCTTCTTTGCCTCTGTCTTTAATGAAAAGACTGACTATCCTCAGGACGACTGGGCTCCTGACTTGGTAGGTAGGGATGGGGAGCAAAACATCTCTCCTGTAATCCATGAAGAAGTAGTTAGGGACCTGCTGTGCCACTTAGATCCTAACAAGTCAATGGGTCCAGATGGGATTCATCCTAGGCTGCTTAGGGAGCTGGCACAAGAGCTGGCTAAGCCGCTTTCTATCATTTATCACCAGTCCTGTCTAACTGGGGAGGTCCCAGATGACTGGAGGTTGGCCAATGTGATGCCATCCACAAGAAGGGCCAGAAGGAGGATCCAGGAAACTATAGGCCTGTCAGCCTGACCTTGGTGCCTGGCAAGGTT